>PVKY010000267.1:0-58365 GCA_004027775.1 Bradypus variegatus | reverse complement strand
ACTGGGCCCCGCAGAGGGACGGGTGGGGGCACTGGGTCCTGCGGAGGGGTGGGGGACACTGGCCCGTCGAGGGTGCCGGGTGCTGGGTCTGCCCCACACTCTGTGTCCATCTAACTCCCAAGCCGCCTGCGCCGTGGGGGCTGCGGCCCTCATGTGGGCACCTTGCCCACCTGCTGAGGTGCAGAGCTGGGGTCCAGGCCCCCCAACTGCAGGGGCGCACAGTCTTCATACAGGTGAGAGGGTCCAAGCCAGGGAAGGGGCAGTGGGGGGCCGCAGGCTAAGGGACAGGGAGGCCCCACCAGCGCCCAGGAGAGCAGTGGCTGGACCTGGCCGCTCGGGGCTGTCCGTGGCTGCTGATCCTCGGGGTTGGCCCCTGTGGGCAGCTGAATCATGGCCCCCAGAGACAGCCCTGGCCTGCTCCCCAGAACCTGTGACTGTCACAGATGCTTTTCCAATGTGACTAAATGAAGGGGTTTGAGGTGGGGACAGTGTCCCGGATTATCTGGGGGCCCAGTGTCACCCCAGGGACCTTGGGAGCCAGAGAAGGAGGTGTGGTGGTGGAAGCAGAGGCTGGGGCGACGCGAAGCTGGAAGGGGCCGCGGGCGAGGAAGGCGGAGCCTCTAGGAGCCGGAAAAGGCCGGGACCGAGTCCCCCAGGACTTCCAGAAAGGAGGGCCGGCCTCGGTTCAGTCCGGGGAGGCCCGCTTTGGGCTCCGGAAACAAAAACACCTTGAACTCAAATGGGATCACCTGCCCGGGGCTTGGAGAAGCTCAAGGCCGAGACCCTGCGGGAGCTGGAGAAGCTGCGGGCCCTGCTGCCCCTGCGCCAGCCGGGTGGACCCGCGGGCCGAGGACAGGCGCGTGCGCCACCAGGGCCTGCCCCCGGCCCCCGCCAGGGCTGCACTTGGCTGCCGCCTCCCCTCCGCCTCCCCGCGGTCAGCCCCAGCCAGGAGGGCCCGGGAAGAATCCCGGGAGGCCGCGCTGTGCCCGCTGGGTGCGGCCCCTCCCCGGCCGTCCTCCAGCTCCCTGGGCCGCTCCAGCCACACCTTCCCCGCGACCCGGGCAGCGCCGAGGGTTGCGCACCACGGCCAGGTGGGCTCTGGGCGGGAAACGGGCGTGTGGACCAGGGGCAACAGTGCCCGTGGGGGTGGGGGGAGGGCAGGGGGCGACCATGGGGGACACGGGGGGGGCTTTTGCAGTTTTAGAACGAAGCCCAGAAGGAAAGCAGTGAGGTGACCCCTGCTTCACTGAATTATAGCACACCACACAGTCCACCCATTTCCGGTGCAGTTCATTTCTTTTTAGTGCATTCCCCATGTGGAGCTGCCATTATCCCGGTCCATTTGAGAATGTTTTCATCAGCTCACAGAGAAACCCCACACCCTTCAGCTTCCACCCCCGTCCGTAAGCATGCGCTGCTCTACCGTCTTCACTCTGCGGATTTGCCTGTTCTGGGCATTTCGAGTATGTGGAATCACACCGTACTTGTCCCCCTGTGCCGCCTTCTTTCACTGAGCATAAGGTTTGCAAGTTCATGCATGTTGCGTGCATCAGCTCTGCATTCCTTCTTACAGCTGAGTACTGTTCCGTTGTGTGCACGCACCACATCGTGTTTATCCATCGTCTGCCGATGGACACGTGGGTTGTTTCCCCCTTTTGGCAATGCGAATGACGCTGCAATGATCACTAAACCCACGTGCCCGGAAATCAGTGGGGCCATTTGGCCAGAACCCTGCTGCCCCAGGACACTGGACAGGTCATCATGGTGCATGGGACGGGGTGGAGGAGGATATGTGACTAGTAAAGGAAAAAGCAAATAAGGAAAACCCTAATCTTTCTGCAATTCTTGGTGCCACCTTCAAACAGTCCCTGAACCAGCCCCTCCTTTCAAGCCCACGACATCCCCTCGGGCCTGGATTCAGGCAGTGATCTCCCAGGCAGTCGGCAATGCCCCCCCCCGCCCCCAAGCAGCATCGAGTGTCCCCTCCAATTATCAATTATTGCTGCACAGGTGGTGTTTACCGAGATGGCTGCGATGAGACCTGTCCTCCCACACGCTCTTGGTACGAGGGGGCTTTGAGATGTGCCTCGGTGAGACGGAGCGTCCGTGTGGGATCTGGGTGGACTGTGACCCCAGCAGCAGCGACACCAGGAGGCTTCCGAGGTAAGGCCCTAAGAGGTGACACAGCTTCCACCGTTCTCCTCGGGGTGGCTCTCGGAACACGGCTGCCACGCAGAGAGGAGGCCCAGTCCACCTGGGGGGCAGGGGTTTGCACGTGAAAGTGTTCTGACCACCTGCCGAGGGCCCCAACAGGCAGCCAGCACTGATCTCCAGATATGTGTGTGGGGACGCCCCTAGAAGACCCCAGCCCCAAACCACGGAGGCTTCCCACTGAGCCCCAGACATCCAGGAGCAGAGTAAGCCGACCCCGCTGCACCATTTCTGACTTCCTGGCCCACAGTCAGCGTCATAAAATGATGGTTGTTCTGTGCATTTAGGTGGTGGCGCTTGTTACACAGTGATAGATAACTGCAACAGTGGACTCCCATGCTTTCTCAGCATGAGTCCTTAGGAGGAAAACTCCTACATAGCAAAGTCCCAGTTCCTTTGGTCTGGGAACTCATTTGCACTTTGCACTCTGACCCTGAGCTTTGCAGCCCCCTTAACCATGCACCGTATTCATGTCAGCAGTTCATTCTCTCCAGGCGCAGGAGGCCTTCCATCCGGTGTGGAGGCAGGTGGCCCCTGCCCCTTAGGGACGTCTGCAACTGTCGGGAGCCCACTCTGGGCTCTGCGGTGGGCCCGTGCTTTTAGTCCATTGCTCCTAACCTTGCACCATTTGGGATTGGTAAAATTGCCAAAATAGTTAAAGGAGAGAGGTTAAGTGGCAAATCGTATAATATAATACGTACACCAACTTTTTAGTTTAAGTTAAAATGTATAAAGGTGCATTCATCCATCTAATGCCAGGCCAAGGTCTTCTGAGTCACGGGTGTGAGGATTGGAGCCTGATGTCTTTCTTGCACCAGCAAAAATCAGCAGCATCTATAATTTCCAGTTCCTGGAATGTAGACCGAGAGCCAAAAGGCACTGTGGGGCAGCCAGAGGGTTGAATTTGTCTAAACTTTGACAACTGACACCCTCCCTGAACAACTGTTTCCCACATGCACAGGATCTGCAATTTTTAAAAAAGGGATTTATGTGAGTCCGCTTTTCCCAAAGTGGTCTAATGAGTTTTCAAGGGAACAGAACAGCAAGTCTCTTTTCAGGCTTAGGTGCTGTGCCGGTTTGAATGTATTATGTCCCCCAAACGCCATTATCTTTGATGTACTCTTGTGTGGGCAGATGTATCAGTGTTGATCAGATTATAATTCTTTGAATGTTTCTGTGGGGATGCGCCCCACCTAGCTGTAGGTGAGGACTCTGATTGGATATTTCCATGGAGGCGTGGCCCCACCCATTTAGGGTGGACCTTGATCAGTGGAGCCATATAAATGAGCCGACAGACAGAGGGAACTCAGTGCAGCTGTGAGCTAACACTTTGAAGAGGAGCTACAGCCAAGAGGGACACTTTGAAGAAAGCACAGGAGCTGCAGATGAGAGACAGTTTGAAAATGGCTGTTGAAAGCAGACTCTTGCTCTGGAGAAGCTGAGAGAGGACAAATGCCCCAAGTGCAACTGAGAGTGACATTTTTGAGGAACTGCAGCCTAGAGAGGAACGTCCTGGGAGAAAGCCATTTTGAAACCAGAACTTTGGAGCAGACGCCAGCCACGTGCCTTCCCAGCTAACAGAGGTTTTCTGGACACCAGTGGCCATCCTCCAGTGAAGGTACCCGCTTGCTGATGTGTTACCGTGAACACTTTATGGCCTTAAGACTGTAACTTTGTAACCAAATAAACCCCCTTTTATAAAAGCCAGTCCATCTCTGGTGTCTGGCATTCCGGCAGCATTAGCAAACTAGAACAGGTGTTAAAAGCAGTTTGTATAATGTGTTAGTAAGTCACTTAATTCTAACACTGGGCACTGTAAGCAGATGTGGGTTTGGGGCTCACACAGCCAGCTCTTGTTGTGACCCTGGCGCCAGGTGGAAGTGAAGGTGAGCAGGTCATGGAGCTGGCCCCTTAGCTGGGGCTGTCAGGGCCCTGTGGGCTTCCGCTGGGACCCATGGGGGTGCTAGGGCTCAGGTCAGCCAGGGAGGTTAAGTCGAGCTGAGTTAAGGAAGCTTATGCCATTTACACTGCTTAGTTTTTCTTTTTTTTTTGCCCTGAGTATTTTTCCGTTTACTTATATACTTATTTAGAATTAGTCTCACTCTCAAAAGGGATTTTAGTGAATCTAGCAAACTTAGTGTTAGAACAATAGCTAATATACATTGAGCACTTACTATGTGTTGAAAGTAAAAGGACACAAAAGCTATCCCAGGCAAATGCAAAGGCAAACGAAGGCCAGATTATTAAAATACGACAAACAGGCTTTACGGCAAAAAGCATGTTTAGGGAAAAGGATGGTCATGAAAGCTACCACATGGGGTAACTCTGGGTGCTCAGCCCTGCTCTAAAGGCGTGGTCGGATGCCCTCACTGCATCTTTCACCGTCTGAGCTGGGACTTTTTGTCACCTTCCCTCTGCACCAGGAAACGGGGGCCTGAGAGGTAGTTACCTGCTCGTGGCCTTGGAGGTAACATTTGTGCTGAGGCCCTTAGCCCCGGCACCTGTGTTTGCAGTCCCCTGGTACCTTTGCACCTGCCCCCACCTCACCGCTGGCAGGGAAGCCCCTGGGCCACACCTGTGCCCCCCGTCCCCTTCCCAGCCCTTGGCACAGGTGGTCACGTGCAGAAAGTTCACTGAATGTTTTCTTAAGGATGGGTGCCTGCCTTGCTTCCTGGGACACATGCAGAGGGCCATGTGTTGCATCTTTCGGGCCTGCTGCTCTCAGGCTCCATCCTTGAGCCCCAAAGGAGCCACAAGCCACAGGCAGGAGGCACATGGCAGGTAGAACCAGCCTCCCGTCTCCCTCACCGTGCTGGCCCTCTCCCCCACTGCCTCTGGCTTCCTCTGCAGCTGGGACATTGAAGTTCATCTGCTTGTCTCTTGCCTGACCCCTGCCTCATTCCCCTGCTTGTGGCTTTCTCATTTTTCCCATTTACTAACTGGCCAAGCATGCAGAGAGAAAAGTGAAATGACCTAAATGGCAATTATGGATTAACAGTTGATATCTCAACAGCAGTGAAGACAGCCAGAATGTTGTGGAATAATCAAAGTGTTAATTAAAAAAATAGCTATCAAGCCAGAATTTGTAAATTGGGAAAAATTATCTTCCATAATGAGGATGAAATAAAGACACTTTCAAAGAAGCAAAAAACAAAGAGTTTACCACGAAAGAAACTAGACGGCAAGAGGAAGAAAAATAATTCAAGAGGACATTTCAGGTGCAAAAGGAAAGGTTAATGTGGGAATTGGAAAATCTAGGTGAATATAAACAAGTCCTATTTGTGTAAAATAATAAGAAAGCCTAATTTTTGAGGCTAAAACACCAAGGTAAACCCCAAAACAATGAGCAAGAATAATATAAACAGAAGGGGACCATCAGAGTTAAGTATCCTAAAGTATTTTCTTTTTCCAGGGTAGAGTTTGCAACTTTAGACTTTGTTAATTTAGGTAAAAATGTAAGAGACATTGCTAAAAGAATATAACTCTCAAATAATAAAGATAAAAAATGGAAGGAAATATCTTAACCCAAAAGAAGGCAGGAAAGGATTAAGAAAACTTCATAAATAAGGCAAAAGGAAAAGGAACCACAAAAGAAAATGGCATAATGAACCTAAATATACTAATAATCACACTAAATGTAGATAGACTAATCTCTCCAGTTAAATGACAGGAGTCATTTTGCGGCTGGATAAAAAGACATAATGCAGCCACAAGCAATTTATTAGAGACACACTTAAAACATTATGACAGAGCATTGGAAAGATGGCAGAGGAAGAGCCAAGGAAAAAGATCCTTTGGTTCTGGAAAATCTGAAAAAGAGAAGGTTTATCAGGCCCTCAGAGTCACTCAGGCAAAGCAGGCACTTTTGGAAAAGAAGGAGAGGAAAGGGAAACAGCTCAGGTTTAAGCAACTGGAATCATTCTTAATTGATTCTCAGTGCTACAGTGTGACAGGATATGCCTCGAACAGCTAGAAGTGAATGGCTTCCTCATGGCTTGGAAATGCTGGGTGAACATTCCCTGGCTTTTGTAATATGCACCCAAAGGATCAGTGGGGTAAGTTTACTGGTACAGAGCACCATTGAAAGACTTCGCTTGAGGAAGATTTTCAGTGGGATATTTGTGTGTATGGTGGAAACTTATGTGACCTGGGGATTTTCCAAACCTGAAGTCTGTCCGCGAACTCATCCTAAAACATGGACAAGCCAAGCCAAGGTCAAGAGTGTGATAATCCCATTGGCAACACAGTAACTGAGGAGCACCTGGGGAGGGTTGAGGTCATTTGCTTGGAAGATCTCATTCACGAAATTGCCTTCCCGGGGAGGTATTTCGAGAGGATCTCCCAGTTCTTGTGCCCGTTCCCCATCTTGGTGGCCCATCCATGCTACCTAGAGAACAGTGGGCTTTCTTGAGGAGATGGGTTCACCCAGATATCAGGGTAAAAGCATCAGTCAAGCTCCTCCGACAGCAGAACTGGATCCAGAATCACTGAAAGCACATTGCATTGGAGGCGTATGTTTGTTTTCTGAGTTGTTACCAAGTATCTTCAAAGAAGACTATTTTTTGCTTTGTCTTAACAAACTGGAGGGGAAGGATCAGGCCAAAGGCAGTGGGTGATGGTGGCAGGACCTCTCATATCACAGCCCGGTTCTGAGGGAAGGTTCCAAAGCTTTTTCCACGTGGCTGCTACCTCTTCTGAAACAAGAAAGGACACACAGTTTCCATGGAGGAGGCATGCCCTGGGGTTTAATGTTGGCGAATACTCAAGCATGTATGCCAGGCTCCAACACCCCACAGCAGTGGACCAAGCCCAAGTGTACATGAACCCAGGGCCTTGTTTTGGCAAGAACTTGAAATGTAGTTAGAAGAACACAAAAACGAGTGCCCAGTTGTCTCTGCTGCGAGTCCATGTTTCAGCCTTCCCCTGGCTGGCTCTGAGAGGGTGTTTGGTGGCTTCCTTCGGGCCTGCAACTGACTCAGTCTTTTCCTCTAGGGTTTTAACCTCTTCTTGGGTTGCAGACCCTGTTGGGGATCTATGAGAAGGGAAGGATCCCTTCCCTAGGAAAACGTAAATCTACTCAAAGTTTTGCTTGGAATTTTAGGAGTGGGTAGACCCTCTCCTCAGGGTCCTGCTCTGTCTGATTGGTCCCAGACCTGCCCTTGCTGGTCGCTGGTTCCTTGTCTGGCCATAAAGATTGCTTTTTCCCTTCAACCCAACTGGGTGTTCTGTGCTTAGAGCCCCGTGGTGGACGGCTAAGGCCCCTGCACCATCTGTAGCATGGAGAAATGCCCACCACTTGTTTTCCCCTGGGCTTCAGCATGGAATTTTCTTTGTTTTTCCCCATTGCTATTGTTTTAAATCTAGTTTTTACATACTACAGGATCTAAAATACAAATGCAGGAAAACTGATTATTCCATGGTTTTAGAATTATATAAATAGGTAATTTATTACGATAACTTCACAATGGCAGAAGGATGGAGGGGTATAGAAATATAGTTTGTGTATGACATTAAACTTAAGTTGATATTAAAAAAAATGGGATCCTTATAGATATAGGGTGTTAAATTATATCCCATGGTAACCAGAAAGAAAATAGTGGAAAGTTGCACAGAACAAAATGAGAAGGGTTTCCAGCGCTCACCATATAAAAGCCAAAGGATTTGAACAGACAGGTATCCAAAGAGGATGTAAAGATGACTGATGAGCACTTAAAAAGATGTTCAATATCACTGGCCATTAGGGTGATGTAAATCAAAGCAACAATGAGATACCAAGTCACACCCATTAGGAACACAGTAATTTTTTTTAAATTAACTATTAACTATATCAAAAAAATTTAAAAAAAGCATACAATAAAAAAAAAACATTTCAAACAAACCAAAACAAGGGAATAAGAAAAAGACAACAAACCTAAAATAACTACTTCCAACATGTTCCTACTCTACCCCAAGACAACATACAGACTATAACCCAGCAAAGGAATAAGAAAGACGGATAACCTAAGATAACTGCATTTCTGTGAACTTGTTCCTACCATCCCCACCAGAAGTTAACAAACCATAGTCATTCCTGAGCATTCCCAGGACGTTAAATTTACCTATGACAGCTTATCTGTTCTTATTGGGTGATGGTTCCCCCTTCACTAATTGTTCTCTATCGCTAGGTCCCCTGCATTCTACATTATCTATTTTACATGTTTCCTTCATGGTCTGCCTGCTGTATAAAACCTGGATCCGGAAGGAACGAACTGTTTTCTTGGCTTGGTGTGGATGAAATTAGCAGTGTTTGGCCTTTTAAGCCCCAGGCACTAATTTATTTGGACCCTGCTGTGCTTTTGCCCTTTCCGTGCGTATTCCGGAGTCCAGAAGTGCTGCCCTCTCCGTGCTGGCAATGACGATGTGAGCCAGCTGCCGGGCTCCTGGGTACACTACAACTGAAAATAGGGTCTGACCCTGCTCGTGCTCACCCCTAAGCAGACCTTCCCTGGGCTCCCATCACACAGTCGCCTTCACTTCCCGTCTCAGCCGTTGGTGAGGGCTCACCAGGCCCAGATTAAGACGTGGAAACATGCTTAACATTGTGTTCCCGGGTCTGTTAAGGTCAGCTTCGCTGCAGCTTTGGCTTGTGGGGCCTTCAAACATAGCTGTGAAATTGTGTTAGGGGCACAGCAGTGCCTGAACGTGTGCCAGGTTAGGAGGTGGTTAATTAGGTTGATTGGCTCAAGAGTTAACCTGCCAGGAGAAGACGTTACTTCTATGGTAAAGCATTACAAAATCAGATTACCTGGAAGCCAAGGGTTTGTCCCAGATCAGTCTTGTATTAAATATGGGAAAAGTGTTTCTATCTTGCCTGTAAAATGCTAATAACACCAAGACTAACAACCTCATGGTTGATAAAAGGATCAGACAAAATATGTTTTTTAACTTATAATTGATAAGAAGTTATAAAAATTGTGCATTGCAGTTTAGTGTACCATGATATACCATTCCTTAAATAAGTAATGGGACTATCATTTTCTGAGAAAAGCTGCACCTGTTGTATTATAAACCTGCAGGTTAGCGTAGGGTAATATGGGTTGTTGATGACACCCAGTGCATACACCTGTCATGTTCTAGGTGTTGAAGGGAAAACGAAAACATAAAACCTATTTTTAGGGAGAGGGAGCAGTGGAGGGAGCCACGGGGGGCTGCCTGGAGGAGGTGGTGGGAAGTTGGCCTCTGCTGCAGGCCTCCAGTCCCCTGCCCAGCCTCACTGGTTCCAGGGTTTTCGTCCATTGGCTTTTTTAAATGCTTGGGTGTTTAAAAGTAAATTACTTGTGTTCATATATCATGTGGTGGGGAATATGATTAAAAGGGGAAATTTTAGGTGGTATATATGGCACTAGAATAAAAAAAGAAA
Organism: Bradypus variegatus; assembly: GCA_004027775.1. Taxonomy (NCBI): domain Eukaryota; kingdom Metazoa; phylum Chordata; class Mammalia; order Pilosa; family Bradypodidae; genus Bradypus; species Bradypus variegatus. Next base: position 48,755 of record PVKY010000267.1, on the reverse strand, counting down.
CAAACATAGGAGAGTACAGCAGAAACAGGGAACCCTAATGCAAACTATGGGTTACGGTTAATAGTACAATTATAATACTCTTTTAACAGTTTCTACAAAGGTACCATACTAATGCTAAATGTTAATAAGTATGGCAGCTATGTATTTTCTGCATGATTTTTCTGTAAACCAACAACTTCTATAATAAAAAAATTATTTAAGAGAAAATATTATGATGGAAAATGCAAGTTCAAGATAAAAAGATAGAAAAAAAATACACTAGGCACTTACTAACCAAATTAAAGCTGGTGTGGCTACATTAAGGTGAAAAAAATTAAATTTAAGGTAAAATAATCATCATAGAAAAAGAAGGTCATTACATAATGAAATATTTCAATTTTTAAAATTTTGAAATAATTTCAGACAAAGAAAATTTGTAAGAATAGTTGCAAGAATAAAACTCCCATATATGTTTGCCCAGATTCCCCAATTTGTATCATGTTATTAATGTTGCTTTATCATGTTTTTCTCTCTCTACATCTACATATCTTTTTTTCTAAACAACTTGAGAATAAGTTACAGACATTATGGATCTTTACCCCTAAAAACTTCAGTGTATTTCCTAAGAATAAGGACATTCTCTTCTATAAGATAAGTATCAAACTCAGGAAATTAACACTGATTCCATACTGCTATCTAATCTACAGGCCTAATAAATATTTTCTTGAGTCCCAATCATGTCCTTTATAGCAAAGAAAAAAAAATTCTGGAGTAGGGTCCAGTCCAGGTTTACTCACCGCATTTAGTTTTCACATCGCTTAGTCTCGTTTAATCTGGAGCAGTTGTGCAGTCTGGATTAGTCTTTTATGACCTCAGTTGGATTTGTCTGATGTTTCTTATCACTGGTTAGTTATGCGTCTTTGGCAGGAATCTCGCTGACGTGATGCTGCCTCCTTAGTGCGTCAAACCAGACGATTCATGACACCGATTTGGCTCAGAGTGTATGAAAAGTTCAGTCCATCAGGAAGATACAACAGTTTCAAACTTTGATGCACTGGATAACACTGTCTTAACCTATATGAAATTAAAATGAAGATATTGCAGATTTGGGGCTGTTATGCGCCACAGGGAAGGCCATATTCTTTTAATCCACTCTTGTGGGTAGAGACCTATTGTGGATGGGAACTTACGATTTGGTTGTTTCCATGGAGATGTGACCCACCCAATTCCAGGGGGGTCGTCATCCTTTACTGGAGTCCTTTATGAGAGGATAAGGTTGGAAAAAGTCAGAGCTCAGAGACAGAAACACCCAGAGAAGCTAAAAAAGCTTGGAGAGGAAAGCCCTGGGAGCGGCAAACAGGAACCCACAGAACCTGAAAGCAGCGAAGCCTGGGAGGAAGGACCAGCAGACTCCAGCCACATGCCTTCCCGTGGCAGAGGAGCCCCGGATGCCAGCAGCCTTTCTTCAGAGAAGGTGTTGTCCCGTTGATGCCTTAAGTGGGACATTGTCATGGCCTTAGGACTGTAAATTTGTCAACTAATAAATCCCCCTGTAAAAGCCAACCCATTTCTGTTATAATGCATTCTGGCAGCTTTGGCAAACTGGAACATCTGTTGATCAAATAAAGATTTAGTAAGGATGTAGAAAATGTGAAAAACACAATTAACTTGACCTGCAGCTGCCAGCAGAGAAGGCCCATTCTTCTCAAACACACATTAAATCACTGCAAAAACTGATGACATCCTGAGGCATAAAATCTAAATACATTTTAAGGAATCTGTATCAGGATATCTTCTCTAACCATAATGCAGTGAATTAGAAATCAGGAACATAAAAAGAACTAAAAAGGCAATACGTTTGAAAATCGATATGCATACTTGAAACATCTCATGGATTGAAGAAATTATGATGGAAATTAGAGAAAATACCCCATAATGAAAATACCCCTTCAAAACTTGTGGGACAGAGGGGAATTTCTAGGATTAAAGAAGAAAGGCTGAAAATTAACTAACGAGGCATCCAGCTTAGGAAGTTGGAAAAAGCACAACAGAATGAACCTTAAGAAAGTAGAAGGAAGGAAATAAAGATAAAAGAAATTATGAAATGGAAAACAAAGATACAATTGCAAGGATTGGCAAAACCTAAAGCTGGTTCTTTGAAAGGACTAATAAAAGAAAGATAACCAGAATAGTGTTGGGCCCCAAAGAATGGGGGGAGCAGGCATGTGGGGGGAGGGAGGGCAGCAGCTTCCAAGCCTGCCGTGATGGCAGGAGGGTGGGAGCTGCGCGGAATCCACTGCTGCTTGCTGAGGCCGTCGCGGGAGCCGAGAGGGCAGGAGTCGGGCCACGGAGAGCAGGGACGGGGTGGGCAGTTAGACCGCGGGGGCAGCAGGGCTCCGTGTTTGCGGGGAGGAGCCAGGATGCCCGCTGGAGGGGAGCTGAGCGAAATCCAGTGTTTTCTCTTTTAGTGACCAGAGATATTATTAAGGTTAAATTAGCGTAGTGAAAGTGAACAACGAAATGCTTCTATTCGTCTTATCTTTACCAAAGCATGATGATGCAATTCCTCTCACCGCTCCCCTGTGCCAGCGAGCAGACCTGGGGCCTCTTAGGGGTCCCTAGTGCCCCAGGAGGGGGTGATGCTGATCTGGGGACAGAGCCCGGTTGGGGGGGACGGTGAGCTGAGGCCCCACATCTCCCTGCCTCACCCTGGGTCTGCCTGGTGAGTGCCCACACTTTCCTGAAAATTCCCTCATACGTAAACCCTTCTGCTGCTCACCTCCAGCCCTGCACTCCCTCTCCCAGGTGAAGGCCATATTCCCTCTTGTGGTAGACGGAATTACCTATCCTGCCCCCCAACAGCAAACAAGCGTTCTTAATTTTCACCTGCGTACCTGTGGGCGTGAGCCCATTCGTAAATAGGGCCCTTCGGAGTACCAGTTCAGGTGTGCACTCATTCGTGGATAGTCTTCTAATATCCTGGTTAGGTGTGGCCACCCGAATCAGGTGGGCCCAGTCTGTGTTCCTAGAGGCCTTTACATGCAGGGGAAATTGGGGTGCACTAAGAGGAGCCAGAAGCTGGAAGTCAGCAGAAGCCAGACGAGCAGGTGTGGGAGAGACAGAAGGCGGCGACAGAGGAGAGCCACGGAACCCCAGTGCAGCAGGTGACAGACCTCAGGGGGAAGCACGGTCTTCCTGGGGCCTTGATTTTGGATTTGTAGCCTCTGAAACTGTGAGATGATAAATTCCTGTTTTTTAAGCCAACTCAGGTGCAATATCTGTCACAGCAGCCTGACAAACGAAGACTGCACCATGCTCGCTCTCGTCGTTTACCCCAAGTTGTCTCCGTGTCTGCCCACGGCCCAGCACCCCCAGGGGGAAAGGGCAGCACCAGGACTCACCTCGGCACCCCCAGCACTTAGCCTGGGCCAGGCACGGGCAGGAGCTTGAGGCGTGTTTTATTCATGGAGCGGGGGAAGGACGGGGGTGATGCACGGGGTGGGACGGGGTGGGGGGATGACACATGGCTGGTTGGATGGATAAAGCATTTCCTTGGGGGCTGCGGGAAGGGTCTTGCCCTCATCCACAGACACCCTCCTGTGCTCCAACCCTGTAGAGGTCTGCTCTGCACATGAAGGGGTTAAACATGGGACGCACGGGGAGGGGGCATGTGGAGGGCGGGGTGGGGTGGCAATGAGGTCATGGTGGGGACCACAGTTAACCAACCTCCCCACAGTCACCCTCTGGATCTGCCACGCTGGCACCAAGCCAAGCATCCCCTGCCACCCCCCCACCCCCCAGTGAGGGGCCCTCAGGCAGGGCAGCCCTGAGAGTGGTGGGCTCATCTGGGGACAGCCCTGGCCTGAGGACCCCACTGGGCTGGCTGAGACAGTCTCAGAGGTGAGTCATGAGCCCGGGCTCTCCATCCCCACCTTCCTCCTCCCCTTACCCCTCTCAGGTGTCCTGTCTGCATTCTGGCCCGAGGCTCTCACCCCCCATCCTCCCCCCATCCTCCTCCCCCTTTATCATCTCCAGTAAATCTCTTGCATATCTAATCCTGATTTGGCACCTGCTTCCAGAGGCTCTGACCTGACAAGCTGGGGTTGTTCTTGTCATCCCCCAGCCCTCATCATCTCTGCCCCCTGGAAAGCACACTCTCACCCTATCACACACGGGGTGGTCTCTCCTGCAGTTAATCAGGGGGAGATTAATCATTCCCCAAGCCTCTACCAGCCTCTCCTGACCTGCAGTCTGAGGCCTTTGCAGTCTTCTGCAGCCGTGAAACGCAGAGGCCGGCAGTGCATGGCCCCAGCTTTGCTTCTAAGGAAATCCATGTGCCTCCCAGGCCCCTGACCCGTGAAGTGTCCGGATCTGCACGACTGCCTAAACAGCAGCTCAGAGGCCTCGTGAGGGAGCCTTCTCCTGGGCGGCGTGGCAGTGCCCGGGCGTGTGGGGGAGCCAACTCTCCCAAGCCGTGTGAGTTTCAGGAACGGCTGAAGTCACAGAGCCAGAGCCTTAGGGCTGAGGAGCCTGGAGACTCTCTGCGGCGACTTCTCGAGCTGATGTGCAGGCACCACCTGGCAGCGTAGGGAAGAGCTGGCTCTGACTCGGTGGGCCTTGGGTGCTCCTCGTAAGAGGGTGCTGCCAGCCCTCGGACCACCCTTGAGTGCGAGTCCAGTTCTCACCAGTAAACCCAATGTGTGGGGCAGATCCAAAGGCATAGTCTCTCCTGGGGGTGGGGAGAGGAGCGAGGCTGGGATGGAACCCCAGGGTGATGACACTAAGGGGTGAGCAGAGGGAGGGGATGGACAGAAGGCGTGACCGGTAAGACTGATGGCTCCAGAGAGACCTGGTGAGCTGAGAGCCAGGGGTGTTTGGGGATGTGGGTGGCTTTGCGCGTGCCCCTCGGTGGGGGGGGCTCCTGAGCCCGGGGGCTGGGGCAGCAGGGCTGAAGAGGAAAAGACAGTGAGGGAGAGTGCTCCCACTAGGAGGAGCGGCTGCCGAGGGAGGGCGTGTCCTCCTGTACTGGTTGTCTGCTGCCGGGTAACAAATTGCCCCGAACTCGGTGGTTTAAAACAGCACCCAGTTGTCGCCTCGCAGTTTCTGCGGGTTGGGACCCAGGCCAGGCTTGGCTGCCTTCTCTGCGTCAGGCGCTCATGAGGCTGCCACTGGGGCCCGGGTGGGGGCTGCCGCCTGGGGAGGCCCCTTCAGGCTCAGGCAGCTGCCGGCAGGTTCAGTCCCCCGTGGGCTGCTGGACTTGGCCTCAGTTCCTTGTTGACTGTCGGCTGAGGCCGGCTCGGTTCTCTGCCAGGCGCATCTCGCCAGCGTGGCGGCTTAGGCCATCACACGAGAGGGTTGGATGGAGGAAGTGACTTGTAACCTAATTACAGAAATGGCCGCCCGTGGCCTTTGTGGTGCTACATGGGTTAGAAGCAAGCGGCTGGGCCAGCCCACACGCACGGAGAGGGGGCTGGGCAAGGGTGCGAGTCCCAGGAAGTGGGCTCGTCGGAGGCCGTCTGAGGAACCAGCCTGCCACAGTCCTCAAGGGAAAAGGAACATGCAATAAGGTCCAGCCAAGCAAAAGGAGTCCTTGGGGACTCGACATGGAGAAGGAGGAGAGAGAAGAGCTAGCTGGGGGTGGCGGGGTCAGGAGTGTGGGTGGCTGCGAGGCCAGAGGAGACTTGACCCTGCTTTGAAAGGCCTGAGAGGGGGGCTTTGAACGCAGACCTCTGCTCTGAGAACTTGTGATTCATCCAGGAGAAGCCGCTGTGTTCACTGGTCACGGCCGCACGGCTCGGAGTGGCCCCTGCCCCTGTGTGTGGGTGTGGCGTCCAGCTGAGGAGACCTTCTCCCCACTGGGCCCCGACGGCACTTATTTCCTAGAACAGAAGGCTGCGTTCTGTGGAAGATGATAATATAATGGTGACTAATCTGGAAACTAAAAAGCAAACCAAACAACTTCTTTCACCAGAATTGTCTTCAGACACCCATATGCAAATGTCAAAATCTTCTTTGTCATAAATGTTAGCAAGCAACCTACGGGAAAATACACTTAATAAGTTTGGGAGAAGGTGAGGCTTGCTTTCATCTAGTGGTCAATGGAATGAAACGAACTGACAGGGTTTTTCAGGAGCGGTGCCCACTGCGGACGGGCAGGGGTTTGGAGGGGCTGAGAGCCCAGAGGAAGGTGAGTTGGAGGAGCCCGAAAGCTGCCCCTTCATCCCCACCCCGCCTCGGGGCCGCCGGCCGGGACTGCCCGCTGTTCCTGTGTGGATCTGGCAGCAGAGCTGGGGGAGTAAGGAAGAAAGAAGTCAGCCTGAATCTTCCATTTGAACTTGTCAATAATGTTGGGGTCAGAGTCGAGAAGTCCCAGGTAAGGGGTCCCGATCGACGGGGAGGTGAGGAAGATGTGTTTAAATAGTGCATCCTCACGGTTGAACTTCTGATGAGTTGTCTCATTTTAATGAGATTCTGGACTCCTTGAGGTTAACGTGGAAACCTGGTACGGGATTGCTCGCTTGCTGGACGCCGGCTTTGTAATGTTCTAAGAGCTGACCAGGGGCCTGGGGTTTCCCACTGGTTGTCTCATTTAATTCTCACAATGCTATGGAGTCCACATTTCTCTCCATTTTATAGACAATGAAGCAGAGGCTCAGAGAGGTGGGGTTACCTTCCCAAGGGCACACAGCTGGGAAGAGCTGAGAATTCAGGTCAACCTGAAGGCAGAGCCTGTTCTCATAGCCGCAATGGCTGCTGTTCACAACAGCAACGCTCATCCATCTGCGGTGTGTCCTCATTGTGGCTGGAATACAGGATGTGACCCACATGCAGCATGAGGCAGTGCAGGCTAGACACGAGGAAGAACTTCCCGGCATTCATCAAGGCTTTACCTTGCTCCTTGGGGTGGCTGTGAGTGGGCAGATGACATGGATGTGGTCTGGGAGGACTGACCAGGTCTAAAGTCAGGGTCCCCATGCACCCACTTCTGTCTCGGGTCCCCACTCGTGGGCTTGCTTTGTTCATGCCTGTGCTATGGGGTGAGGGGTGAGACTGACAGGCAGAGTGGCAAAGGCCCATTTGCCAAATGCCACCTCCTCCCAGGGGCTGGCACAAATAAAGCTCCCACCTGAAAATTCCCAAAGGAAGGCTGCCCAGATAGAAGGAGGCAGACGGAAGCAACCCACCTGTGAGAGAATTGGCAGGAAGGAGGGGAGTGAGGAGAGTTGCTGCCTGGAAAATTCTGTGGGCACCTGGTGGCTTGGGGACGGTCTGTCCCATCCTGTCTATGACTGTTAGTGATGGAGGAGGGTAGGGGGTGCAAGGGTCGATAGAGGAAGTAGTGGGATGGGACAATTTGTGCTTTCCCATTATTTCCTGCAGTGACAGACACTGAGTTCCAACTCTAAGTTTTTTTCTCTGTAACTAGATTGAAAGTCTTGAGACCAGAGACCATGCCTTTTATTTTATTTTTTTAATTTTATATGTACTTTTTTTTATCAAATAAAAAAAACATTTCCAAACAAAATAAAGCAAAGCAAAGGGAAAAACAAATACCCTGAAATAACTTCATTCCTTCCAATATACTCTTACCATACCAAAAGAAAACTAATGAACCATAGTTCATTAAAATAGTTATTTTTAAAATGTATATATAATGACATATACAATGATATATGTATATATATTCACCGCCCACCATTTCTAGCATATGAACTGAGCTATTAACAGTTTCTGCGTTTGTAATGTGCTTCTTTCCTGCACATAAGGAGCGCAGGGATAGTTGGTAAAAGGAATCCGGCAATCGGAGGCCCCCTGCCCACGGTGTCACCTGGCTGCCTCGCCCGCAGAGGCCCAGGGTATGTTGTTTGGGTTCCTGAGATTGTTGCTAGCACCCTTTTCCTCCCACTCCTGCTTTTTGGCAGATGTCTGGAGCTGCTGATGCCAACTGTGAGTAGTCTGCTCCCTGCTGACGGTTCTGTTGGGAATAGGCTGGTCTGTTCTAAGGAAGGAGGAGGGAGATGCTGTTAAATGAAGTGGCCTAAGTGCCCTTGCCTGGTTGTCCTCTGTCGCTGAAAACTTGGTGCCCAGGTGTCGGGAGCAGCGAGCGCTGCAGCTTGTGAAATCTCTTTTCTCTACTCCTGCATCCCAGCCTGAGAAGCCCTCAGTTTGCATTTTCACAGACATTTTCACCTCCTGTTCTATTCTCTGTTTAAAACAACCCCCAGATGTTCTGTTTCATTTTGAGTGGGGTGATGGGCCCTTGGCTCCACCACCGTATTAGTCACCTCCTGCTGCGTAACAAATCACACTGTAACCTGGTGGCTTAAACCACAAACATCCACTGTCTCACAGTTTCTGTGGGAATTTGGGAGCAGCTTAGCTGGGCGATGCTCTCAGAGTCTCTCATGGGATTGAAGTAAAAGTGTCAGCAGGGCTGAGCCATCTGAAGGCTTGCCCAGGGCTGAGGCCTCTCCCAAGGCCTGCTTGAGTGCCCTCATGACTTGGCAGCCCAGTGACCCAAGGATGCTGTCTTCCATCGCCTGGCTTTAGCAGTCACACACCTCATTTCTGACAGCCCTATCCAAGGCAAAGGCAATGACTGAAGAGCAAGGTCACCAAGAAGCAGGGGTCACTGGGGCCATCGGGGGCTGGCCACCAAGAGTTGGGTGCCTGAGCTTACTCAGCTATAAAATGGAGGTCGTTGTTTCTGACCTCGTTTCTCTTTCAGGGGGCTGAGCAGACAGGGTCATTTTCCATGAGCCAGCATTGCAGGGTGCCTTTGAGTTTTCCTGCCGGCTTACCTCACTGGTAGGTGCCAAAATGAAGCCATGCTTCCTTTCCTGCCTTTCCCCTGTGGCTGGTGGACCTGCCTGGAGCTTCCTTTGTGAAAATGCCTTCCAGCAGAATGGTGGAGATGGAAGATGGAAGCACCGGGAGCGTGGTGGAGGCTGGCAGGAAGCAATGGCAGTCCCAGGAATGGGCCACCTTATCCCATGAGGTGAGGGAAGGAGGGACTGTGGGAACCGTCCCAGGCCTCCGAGTCATCTGTCTCCCGTCCTTTGTCTTTGTAGATGAGGAGACAGAGGGTCAGAAAGGTAAAGGGATTTGCACACAGCTGGACAGCAGCCAGGTCTCCACTCCAGGCAGCCTCTGCTGACGCTCGTTCTTACACACTTTATTCCTCCCCACAGTGGTCTGAGAGGAGGCGTCTGCCCCTCTCACCCTCCAGTTTTGGCCTGCTGGGGGCCTCATCTCCTGATGTTGGGGTACTCCAGCTTCAGTTTCCCCCTTTTTATATTTAAAACCCTCCTGACTCATTTTCCATTCCCTCAAGTCCTTGTCACTGGCTGTCTAGTTTAGTGCCGTCCAATAGTCATATAATGCAAGCCACAAATGTCAGCCACATGTGTGATTCACAATTAAAACTAAAAAAATGCTCAGTGAAATTAATTTTAGCAATGTATTTAACTTAACCCACTATATCCCAAATATTGATATTATTATTTTAACATGTAATCGATATAAATATTTAATAAGATATTTTACATTTCCTTCATACTGTCTGAACTCTGATGGCATTTTGCAGTGCTAGCTCATCTCAGTTCATTTGGCACTTACAGCTCATCTCAGTTCAGACCAGTCACATTTCAAATACTCTGTAACACACGTGGCTTGTGGTTCCTGTATTAGACAGCACAGTTTTAATCAATCTTCTAAAGGAATTGGATTATGGTATATGTGGCTAATAATAACTCAGGTTTGTTCATTGTGGTTGCACATTTACACTGAACAAAGGACTTTAAATTTTTACCAGAATGTAGGAGATAATGTGGAACCAACAGACCTAGGGCTGCCACCAGGGAGAGAAAGAGTTAGAATGACACAGGAGTGTGTTTTGGAGATTGATAAGGATTCAGTCAGTCATTCCCTGGGGTTCTTGGAAGCCTGTTGTTAATGATGGCAAGGGTTCTTTGTCCTTTAAGATTTGCTTGGAATGTTTTGTCCTTTTACATTTAATGTAAAAATTAATATGGGTGGATTCAAGTCTGTCATCTTGCTATTTGTTTTCTATTTGGCCTCTCTGTCCTTTGTTCCTTTTTTCTGCCTTCTTTTGGTCCAATCAATTATTATTTTTTTAAGGTATTCTATCTCCTCTTTGACTTTTCAGTTGTATCTCTCTGTGTTATATTTTTAGTGGTTGATCTAGGATTATAATGTGCATACTTACCTTATCACAGTTTACCTTAAATTAATTTTACATCAGTCTAATTCCTTTTATCTTCTTCCTATCCTTTGTGCTATTTTATCATATATTTTACTTTTGTATATGTTATAAACCCACATACATTATTTTTTATTTAAACAGTTTTCTTTTTAAAATTTTTTCAAATAATATAAAGTTTACATAAAGGTACAGAACTGTACACAGAGCTCCTCCATACTCCTTACCCAGATTCTCCAATTATTAACATTTCTGAAACAATTGAAGATAAAATTCCAGCAATAATGTCCCCTCACCCCTCAGTACTTCAGAGTGTATTTCCTTATCTTTCCTACATATCTACAGCCCAAACATCAAAGCCAGGAAGTTAATATTGATCCCCAAATGCTATTTCATCCATAGATGGATAGTAAAATCCATTTAAGTTTTGTTGATTGTTCCTATAATGTCCTCTATAGGACAAGAATCCCATCTGGAATCATGTGAGGTTTTGCTTGTTATATCCCTGAAATCTTCTTCTGTTGGAACAGTTCCCCTGTCTTGTCTTTGATGACCTTGTCATTTTTGAAGAGTACAGAGCAGATGCTTTGGAGAATGTTCCTAAAGATTTATGCATTTTTGGCAAGCAGCCCCGGAAGTGGTGCTGGGACATTCTCTGTGGAGCATCAAGCTGCCCGTAATATCGTGTTAGCTGTGATCAGTTGGTGAAGGTGATGTCTGATAAGTGTCTTCACTGTAAAGTTAACTCAGAATTATATTGTACTTTTAAATAACAAGCAATCAATAAGTATCAATGGGACAATGAGATACCATCTCACACCAATAAGAACGGCTGCCATCAAACAAGCAGAAAACTACAAATGCTAGAGAGGATGTGGAGAAATTGGAACTCTTATTCTTTGCTTGTGGGAATGTATAATGGTACAGCTGCTGTTGAAGACAGTTTGATGGTTTCTCAGAAAACAAGATATAGAGTTACCCTACAATCCAGCAATTCCACTTCTTGAGTTATACTCAGAAGATCTGAAAGCAGTGACGTGAACAGACATTTGTACACCAGTGTTAATAGCAGCATTGTTCACAGTTGCCAAGAGATAGAAACAATCCAAGTGTCCTTCAAAAGATGAATGGATAAACAAATGTGGTATATCCTTATGATAGAATACTATGCAACAGTAAGAAGGAACAAATTCTTGAAACATGGCAACATGGATGAACCTTGAAGACATAATGCTGAGTAGAATAAGTCAGACACAAAAAGAGAGATATTTTATCACTAATGTGAACTCCATGAAAAATGTAAAATAAAATAAGTGTTTCATAATGTAGAATATTGGGGGCTGTGCCAGTTTGATGTATTATGTCCCCCAAAACACAATCTTTGATGCAATCTTATGTGGGCAGACATATTAGTGTTGATTAGATTTTGGAATCCTTTGGGTGTTTCCATGGAGATGTCATTCAATCAGCTGTAGATAAGACCTTTGGTTGGATAATTTCCGTGGAAGTGTTGCCCCACCCATTCAGGGTGGGTCTGAATTAAATTACTGGAGCACTATATAAGCTCAGACCCAAGGAACAAGCTTGCTACAACCAAGAGGGACACTTTGAAGAATGCACAGGAACTGAGAGAGGAGCTTCAGCTTACAGAGACATTTTGGAGACAGCCTTTGAAAGCAGACTTTTGCTCTGCAGAAGCTAAGAGAGGACAAATGCCCCAAGAGCAACTAAGAGTGACATTTCTGGGGAGCTGAAGCCTAGAGAAGAATGTCCCGGGAGAAAGCCATTTTGAAACCAGAACTCCGGAGCAGATGCCGGCCACGTGCCTTCCCAGCTAACAGAGGTTTCCCAGACTCCACTGGCCATCCTCCAGTGAAGGTACCCAATTGCTGATGTGTTACCTTGGACACTTTACGGCCTTAAGACTGTAACTGTGTAACCAAATAAACCCCCTTTTATAAAAGCCAATCCATTTCTGGTGTTTTGCATTCCAGCAGCATTAGCAAACTAGAACAGGGACCTAGTAATAGTCAGAAGTTAGTGGAGGGGGAGTGATTATCTAATACATTCAGATATGTTAATGATGATGAATTCAAAGGTATGGGAATGTATAGGGGTGATGTTTGTTTGCTAATGGGATTATAAGTAACAGAGCTGTATTGAAGTCTAATAGGATTGAAAATGGTTGTTTAAAGGCATGTTTCCTACAGATGAGCACTGCGAATATAGATAAGTGCTTGCGTGATATACTTCTAAGGTATGAACAGAGTTGACAACAGAAGGGTATATGGGAAAAATCTATATATGGTATACTAGGGACTATAATTAATAAAAATACCATACTAGTATTAAACAAATACCCAGGGACAAATAATTAGGGGCTGACTAAGAGCTATGGGATATTTTGGGTCATGAAAATTGATTAAAAGGGAGAGTGATGAGGATTGTACAACTAAGTGATGATAATGTGAGATACTGATTCATTATTGTAGACAGAACATAGGCTATGTGAAATTAGAAACCCCTTACTTTATAAGTCAATTCCTTGATCTTGAAGTTTGTTCTTGTTGAACTTACAGTTGTAAAGGGGAGGCTGGGTGCACCTATAATTATGCCTAGGAGTCACTTCCAGAGAACTTCTTTTGTTGCTCATATGTGGACCTTCTCTCTCTAAGCCCAACTCTGCAAATAAATTGACCACCCTCCCCCCAATGTGGGACAGGACCCCCAGGTGAGTGAGTCTCCCTGGCAACATGGGACGCGGATTCTGGGAATGTGCCTGACCCTGGCGTCAAGGGATAGAGAATGCCTTTTTGACCAAAAGGGGGAAAAGGAAGACAACAAAATAAGGTTTCAGTGGCTAAGAGAATTCAAATAGAGTCGTGAGGCTGTCCTGGAGGTTACTCCTATGCAAGCTTCACCCAGGTACGCCAAATGACCACAGTATGATAAGCCCAAGTCAACAGGAGTCCCCCAAACCCTAAAGGATACCCAGATCCCTATCCGAGACTCTATAAAAGTTTCACTCATTAAGTTTATTCTTCAGAAACTTAAATCCTCCAGAGAGCTCCTATGCCAGCGAAGTCCCCAAACCCAAAAGCAACAGCCTCTTCAAGAATATCAACCAGATGTGTCCCCTTTTCCCATAATGTTGACACCCCTTTTCAGCATGGACAGGTTAGGGTGTCACTGCCTAGACATCCCTGAAGACCAGGAAAGTGATTAAACTAGAGGAAGGGGAGCAACAGACCAGATAGAATTTAACAAAGGATTATGAATACTGAATCTCTGTATAATTTTCTTTTTCTTAGTTGCTAGGGAATTAGAATAGCTAGAAGGAAAGAACTGAAACTATGGAACTGTCACCCACAGCATTCTTTGAAATTTGCTCTCTAACTGCTTGTTAAATTGCACTTGGAAAATTATCACTTGTGTATAAATATGTTGTATTCCACAATTTAAAAAAGTACCAACTGTATTGATTTCCTTATTCTCTTTTTTCAAGAATCATATCCCCTTCAGTCTCTGCCTGCCTTTGGTTTTTCTCCAGACCTTCAAACAATAATGCTTTATATTTTGTCCAGAGTTTATGATACTATTGGTAGGATGTTTAGTCCAATATAAGCTTCTCTACCATTACTGGAAGCCAGAACCTAACCTAAACATGTTTTGCTTAAAACTTAAGCAAAGGTGCTTGGATCCTCGTCTCCCGTGAAGGGGGAGGCCCCTCCTCCCCTCCAGATATCGCTGAGGTGTCCCAGGGGGTCAGGGGGCTACAGTTCCTGCGGGACCCTTCCATCCTCTGATTTCTGCTTCCATCTAAGTCTCGCCCTCTGCTCTGCTGTCATCTCCAGAGCAGGTATCCTGTTTTTGCGTCACACTGCCCAGATCCCTTCTGTCCACACATGTTCCGGAACCAGGAAGTGGGATTAGCCCACGTGACTGCAGGGTTGGATCAACGGAGACATCGTAGTTCACCCCAGTCCCGTCCGGCAAACAACAGAAAAGCAAGTTCCAGACGTTCTCATTCCCGAAGCCCGCCTTGCCCCACCTCGTCCCAGGCTGCAACCCCTCCCTCCTCCAGCAACTCCCTCTTCTTCCCACTCCCTTCCTGCCCAACAGCTCACGCGCACATTGAGTTCCTTTTCATGCAGGACTGTGAGCCTCACCGTCCACCGGGCCATGCCAAGGCGTCTTGCCCCCATGCACAAGCCTGCCAATGGATGGTGGGGTGACATGGAGGGGTCCTGGCCCTGAGAGCACGGGCATGCAGTCCCATCCACTGCGGGCTCGGTAAGAGCCTCCTTGCTGAGGGTTTGCCATGTCCAGCCCCCCACCCCTGCAAGAGTGCATGCGCATTAAACCCCTCTGGTGACGAAGAGCAGCGGAGGGCTGGGGGCTGGGGGGACGCAAAGAACAGATGCTGCCTTCAGAGCCCGGCTCTTGGGCTTCAGAGGCAGAGCGCAGACTCCCTGCCTGCAAGGGGAAAGCATGGCCACCGGGCAAGCCTGGGGCAGGGGTGAAGCCACCCTGTCCTTGTCAACCCTCCGATTTCCTGACGGAATCACCTCAAGGGCGTGCAAAGAAAGGCAGCTTCCAGCTCCTTCCGTTTGCACAGGGATTTGGTCCCTTTCTGCTTCCTCCCACACTGAAACCCTTGTTGGAAGTGAACAGAGGAGCTGCTTCCCGTTCAATTGCAACGTTTTGTCAACTCATCAATAGTATTTGCCACGAAGACGCTTCCGACCCAATAATTTCCTATTCTTCCTTGTACTCACCATTCAGTCAAAGCAGGGCCAGGCAAAACCTTCCTCTCCTCCCCTGAGGTTTTCAATTCTGTTTCCCGGAAGGGATTAGGAGGCGCTTTCAATTTTTTCTTTGTGGATTGGGAGTCACTGCTCAAAATGTCTTCCTTCCTTCTATTTTGCATTTTAGAAGTGGACACTTTCTTATCAGAAAGAAACGAATCTCTGAGGGAGGAGTTAGAGGGGCACATGGGCGGTGGGAGCTGTTGTGGGAGAAGCCGGTGTATGTGTTCCCAGGGTCAAGTGGGGAGCAGGGCCTCATCCCAGAGGGCTGTGCCGTGTGCCTGCAAGGCCGGTCTTGGCTGCGGGCGTGAAAGTGCGGAACCAATTGACAGAGCAAAAATTGAAAGCATCTTCCAATTCATTCCTTGCAGCAGAGAAAATTGAAACCCCCAGAGAAGGCAAGGCAGGCAGCAGTGTGTGTGTGTGTGTGTGTGTGTGTGTGTGTGTTTAGCAGTTGGGCCCTTAGCAGGGGAAGGAAGTGCACACACTGGTTGCTCATATTTCCTAAGAATTTATGATGCATTAAAAGCCTCCTACCCCAGGGAGTTACCGAAAGGCTCTTCAGGGCCCTGTTCTTTCTGTCCCTTCTGGTAAGTGACTTCCCCCCACAAGGCTGCTCCTGCTTCTGTCTGTCAAGGGATCCTGTGTTAGAAACACAGTCACGTCCCAACTGTGCGCAGAATCCATTCCCCTCGGTATCTCCGGAACACAGACTCTCTCCTGGAGGCAGTGATTTTTCAGCTTGTGTTTCGTTTCTTCATTTCCAGTGGATACAGATAATACACATGACTACCGTGTAGCAGCATCAGAGGCTGCAGTCCCCAGGAACCCCCGGCGCTTGGCGGAGGGCCCTGCACCCCACCTCCATCCCTGCAGGAAGCCCCCCTGGAGTCTGGACGTCCAGGCTTGCCTGGAAGGCACCCGGCTCCTGCAGCTTTGAGCTTGGATTCACTCCCTGGGCTCCAGGGCAATCACCATAAGCCAATTCTCTGAAAAGCCAATTTGCTAAATGACCAGCTCCCTGAATTTATTTGTTTCATTGAACTAATTCGTTTTAGTTGAAGAGTTTTCAATTTGTTTTCATATCAGCAGACATGGACAGTTCACTTTCTCTCCTCAGCACCCTGGAGATGGAAGGGCAGAGAGACGCAAAGAACCTTGACTATGAAGAATTCTTGTCAACCAGCACTTTATTAAAATGATCTTCATAAACAAATGTTTTCTATTGAAGAATAAATTCAAGATTATAGTCAGTGATGTAGTTTTCATGGCTATATTTTTTCTAACGGATATATTCTTCCACTATTTCAAACTGAAGGTGTGAAAGAAGCTGCTGGTTGCCTGCCTGGTATCCTTTCCTTTCACAGAATCTCTCCTTTATGGGAGCAGCAACATGTTCAATAAATAAACCACGTTTCCCAGCCTCCCCGAGGGCTGGGGGGACTGGAGAGATGTAAGGAAATGCCTTTGGATGGAGCTTCATAAGAAAGTCCCAGAAGGGTTCTGGCTCAATTGGGAGGCATGCTCTCTGCCTTTCTGCTTTCCTTCTGGACTGTGGTTACAGTGGCTGGAGCTGTAGCAGCCACATTGGGCCATGAGTTACCTTGAGGATGAATGCCAGGTACTGAGGGTGGTGAAGCAGAAACATAACAGGCCCTGGAGTTGTAACAAAGGGAAGATGCTTTACTAGCCCAGGACTGCCTGTATCCACACATTTTTTTTTTTTTACATAAGGAGAAATAAGCCTCTATCGAAACCTGTCCTTTTTGTTGTTGTTGTTAATAACTAGCAGCCAACCACAATATCTAACTAATACACAATTTTGTGTGTTTTCTTCAAATCTGGAAACTTCTCTTATCTTTGAATACTGTCTTTTCCATGCTCTCTATTCCCTCCTTCTTACAAGATGTATGTTAGAGCTTCTCATTCTGGCTTCCTTATCTCAGCTTTCCTTTCATATTTTCCAGCCTTTATTTCTCTCTGCTACAGATCTAGTTTCCAGTTCACCAATTCATTTCCAAAGTAAAAATCTGGCCTACTGTCTAATCCTTATATAAAATTTTCTTTAATTTCAATGAATCATGATGAATACATCTAAAATTTTTATTTGATTTTTTTCAATTCTCCTTTTTTTTAAATGATGTCCTGTTTAATGGTTAATGGATACTATTCTTTATCTATATGCTGTCTAAAAGAAATCCATTTTAAAAACAGGTTATAAGTAAAAGGATAGAAAAAGATATACCTTGCAGACACAAAGTTAAGAAAAAAAGCTGGAGTGGCAACATCAAGACCAGACAAAGCAGATTTCAGTCCAGGGAATGTTATCAGGAACGCAGGGACATCACCTAAAGAGAAGGGGTCAAGTCATCAAGAAGGCACACAATCCTAAAAGTGTTTGTACCTGATGCTGGAGCTTCAAAATAGACGGAGACAAACGGATGGAACTGACAATACCCAGAACTGAAGCATCGGTGGCTGTCTCGCTCCCCTTAGGATGAGGGGCAGAGCTGGGGAGCTGCCATCGTGCCTTCTGCCGGGCCCCAGGCCTCAGGGCTGGAGTCTGTGGGTTCGGGGCCGGGTGTGGGTTCACATTGCTGTGGCTGTCGTCTGCGCGCCGATGCTTCGGAGCCAGCCCTGGGTGGCTGCCACCTTGTCCTACGGAGGGGACATGCATGCTGGGGCCCGTCTCAGTTCTCCCGCCGCCCCACCCCAGCTTCCAGCCCCTCGCCAGGCTCTCCCCGGCCCAGTGGTCACTGGATGCTGCCTTCCGCTGGCGCTGGCTCCCGGGGCTGGGCCTCAGTGGGCCCCACGCAGCGGTCCCCAGCTTCTCTCCCGGTGCGGCCCAGGTGGGGGTTGGTCTTGGATGGGGACCTGTCCCCGCCCTCCCGTAACCACTCCCCCCGCTTTACCTTTCCCGGGCAGCAATGGATCTCTTCCCATGTTCTGGGGGAGAGAGTTTTCTACCCCTTCCTAGAGGCAGGTGGGTCTTGCTTTTTCATCTCCCCAGAGTCAATGGAGCTTTGCTTACGCCCTGGGGGCAAGAGGCAGCAGCTTAAGTTTTTTGCTTTGTAAGAGTCCAGGGAAGCCTGTGGGGCTTGAACCTGCCCCCACAGCCGCCCCCCACCTCCTGCACACATGGGCCGCCCCCCACCTTCTGCATACATGGGCCACCTCTACCTCTGCACACCTGGGCTGCTAAGAAGGGCTCACACTAGTCTCTGCCCTGTTCCCAGTCTTCCTTGTCAACAGCTAGTGGAGACCCGTGGCAAAGAGCTCATATGTACGAGACCCCCTCTCTTCCCAGCTGCTGTGCTAGCCCACCCTTACCCTTCAAGGATTCCTTACAATTTACTTGTAAGGTGCCACTTCTTTCGTCTGTGCCTTTTCCAAGATGAAATGGCTCATGTGCTCTCTCTCCTTGGAGGGCTGGTTCCTTTTTGGGCTTCAGTTTATTTGGTCCCCTTGTGACTCCTCTCTAACAGTTTGGAGGATTACCTGGCTTTTTTCTTTGTTGGTGTGGGACTGTTGTTCTCTGCATTTTCTAAGCAGAACTGGAGGTCCCTGTAATGCATTTTATTACAGACAACGCCTGACAAACTCCCTCTGAGAGCTCATTCCCAGGGGACAGTCCTCCTGAGGTTCCTGGATAAAGGCCCTGTGGTGGCCTCTGGGCTTCACATTGTGAGTTAGAGCCACAGCAGGAAACAGGTGGCCACAAAAGCAGGTGACTGCAGGAACTTATCAGGGGACTATTTGCAAAGCTGTGGGCAGGGGCTAGGGAAACCCAGAGGGTTTGGGCACGAAGACAGAACTGAGGGAAGGCTGGTTCTCCAGGGTGGCCCTTGCCCTGAGGCCTCCAGTTTGGGCAGCACTTCCTGGCGATCTGGGATGG
The DNA here is from genome assembly GCA_004027775.1 of Bradypus variegatus. Lineage (NCBI taxonomy): Eukaryota > Metazoa > Chordata > Mammalia > Pilosa > Bradypodidae > Bradypus > Bradypus variegatus. The sequence goes on along the minus strand of PVKY010000267.1, from coordinate 29,851 downwards.
TGGGCAGCCCATGGGCATCACATTCAGACACGGGCAGAGGACCCACTCCCCAGGGCACCGGCCACCGCTGGGCAGTCAGCTCTTCACAACATCTCAGGGTCCCACTCCTGCAATTTATCCCAGAGAAATGAAAACTTCAGTTCACACAAAAGCCTGGACACTAATACAGCAGTTTTATTTGTAATAGTAAAAAAATGGAAAGAACCCAGAGCTCCTTCCCTGGGTGAATGGGTAGACAAACTGAGGTGTGCCCACACCACATAATACTATGCAGCAAGAAGAAAGAGCGAAGAATTGCAACACACAACAGCTTGGATGACTCTCTGGAGAATTATGCTGAGGGAGCAACGCCAATCCCACGGGGGGCCCTTGTGGGGACAGCAATGTCAGCCTCCCGGCCGTGATATCTTACTACAGTTTTTGCAAGATTTTATCACTGGGGAACCAGGGTAAGGGGTGCTCAGGGTCTCTGTATTATTTCATATATGTGAATCTACAATTATCTAAAAATAAAAGGTTGAATTTAAAAAATGACATCTTCTTGGTTATAACCTGACTTACAGCAAAGATAATTTAATTTCTTAGACTTTCACAGGTTTCCTGACATCACCTTGCTGTGAGAACGCTCGGCGGGGCAACGCACCTTGGAAGCCCTGGTGTCTGTCGCGGCCTGGAAATGCAAGTCTGGCAAGGAACTCTGCAGGGGAAATAGCTCTCTTCTTGCCTGTGAATGGGGCGTCCCAAGATTTGGGAATCTTGGGGGCAGCCTGTGGGCTGGGAGGAGCTCCTGAGGGTGAGGGGCAGCCTGTGGGTTGGGAGGGGTCCTGGGGACGGTGGTACTCAGACTGTGGTTTTGGAGGGTGTCTTGGGGGTGATGGGATAGCCTGTGGGCTGGAGGGGTTCCTGGGCACGGGGGCAGCTCACGGGGTGGTCCCAGGACCCTCCCACGGAGATGCCGAGAGCCTCCCTCTGACCGAGTCCTCTGTGGGAATTTTAAAGAACCACAGAAGATCCTCAGGGGGAGGGCCCTGGAGGCCCCCTGGAGAGGATGTGGCTGCGAGCCCAGCTCCACAGCTGCATGTGACAGAGGACTGGGCAGTCCCTGCCCCCTGGCTTTGGGTCCGGCCCCTTCCTCTGCCCAGAGGGGGTTTTCTCCAACCCCGAGTGGGCGCCGCAGGGAAGCTGCCCTGACTGTGGGACCAGCTGCCGCAGAGAAGTCCCGCGGAGAAGGAGTGCACGCCGCTGACCACGAGGGACCATGACGCAAAGCCCTCCCGGGGCGCCCCGCGGGACTCCGCAGAGACGCGGCTGCTGGGGGCCTGGCCGGTGGGGCCCGCCTCCGGGTTCCCGCGGCGCGCATGCGCATCTCCATTTCCACCGCGCCAGGCTGCGCAGCGAGAGCTGCTTTTGCTCCTGAAATGATGCTCCACGACAATGAGGAGCAACGCTGCTTGCCCCTTCTCCAAGAAGGCCAGCGCTCCATCTGCTTCGTGGTGCCCTTTTTTCTCTGAAAATAAGCAGATGAATTTCTCTTAAAGAGAGATGCCTTAGGAGTCTACTTGTTGAACTGGTTGGTGGTGGCTCTCCACGGCTGATTGAAAAGATACTGCAGGCTTCCCCCAGGGGTTTTCGTGAAATATTATCTGAAATGAATAGTCGAAAATGTGCTGCAAATGAGCAGTAAATTCAATAATTTTACCAGACTGGCTGTATAATTAACATTCCAAGTGTCTTTGATTTAATTGTTTGTTCATTCATTCATTCATTCATTCATTCATATATCTATCAAACATCCTCGAGTCCTATTCCCTCCCAGCACTGGGCTGGGGACACCTGAGAAGCAGAGAATTGACCTTTGCTCACCTTTATTGGTGCCCAAATTGCCAACCCCACTTGCTCAGTTCTTTTCTTGAGATACTGTTGAAGGCAGGCCCACTTGTCCAGATATTGGCTGTTTAAGAGAAAAAGTATCTTTCTAAGCTTCATAACCCTCCCTGGATTTTTTGCAATTAAAACTGATGTGACACAACTGGTGTGGAGGCCCCTGGGAGTCTGTCTGATCCCACGGATTAGCTCACACTGGGTCAGTGCAGGGGAGGGTCACAAGTTTATGTGCAAGGTTAGATTTGATGGTGCACGACAGGAGTGAAAAGCAAGGGCAGCGACTTAATACAAGTGCACTCACCACGGGTGTTCCCACAAACTCCACGCTTACCCCCCTCGGTTCAAGTTGCATGACCGATTCAGGGTAATTAAACACCTAACCAGGCCCCTCCATTGCAGATCTAATCAGGCTCCAAACCCCCACTCCTGAATGCTGGGCTTCTTCTGGAAAGCCTTTGGGGAGTGCAGATTCCCCAGGCTCCGTTGTCAGACTTTGCTCTTGGGACTTCAGAGGCCTCTGGGGTCCTTGGGGTAGAGCGGGACACAGAGTCCCCAGGCCGGGCACTGCCGGATGACACGAGGGAGGCTGCTTCTCCTCTGGGGGTGGGTGAAGCAGTTTTCCTCTAACGATAAATATAAAGAAAAAATCACCTCCCCCCCTCAGAGGGCTTGGGAGCATGTCTGGTGCTGCGGAGAACGCCAGCCTGACCCAGAGGCTGTGACTAGCCGTGTGGCTACCATTTTCCACTTCCCGTCTGCAGTCTGGCCCCACCCACGGGCCTTGGGCATCGTGTCACTTTTTGGCTGAGCTACCCCGTTAAGATATAATATTGATCATGGCTGCCCTCTGATTAAAAAGTGATAAATTTTCATCGTAGAAGATGAAAATGTGGGGGAACAAAATCATTTGCAATTTCACCCAGAAACAGCTACTGGGAGTTATGCCTGCCGCTAACATTTTTCTTCAACACAATTAGGATTGGGCTGTATGGCCATTTTATATCCATTTTGCCCAATCTGACATTATCTAATGAGCGTTTCCTAACAAAGTTAGATATCTTTGGAACAGAGGATGGGTTGTTCTGGCAGCAGCATCTTGCATCCTCCGGGTGCCCCTGATTTATGAGAAGTTTTTCTCGCCCATCAGATGCTGTCATCCACCTTCCTGAGAGTTGCCTGAAAATTCTAAACCTCCTCCAACCTTCTCAGAAAATGGAATGAATCTGCTCTCCCATCCCCACTCCCTGCCTGTTTGAAAGGCCAAATCTGACACTTCCAGTTAGCACTTTAGGGCTCAGAATAAGACCCTCAACACATTTTTAAGAATCTCCTAATTCTACGCTTTTGCTGCAAGGCTAATTGTGTCAATTTAAATGTATTATGTCTTCCAAAATGCCATTATCTTTGATGCAGTCTTGTGTGGGCAGAAGTATTGGTGTTGATTAGATTGTAATTCTTTGAGTGTTTCCATGGAGATGCAACCCACCCAACTGTGGGTGATGACTCTGGTTGGATAATTTCCATGGAGGCATGGCCCCACCATTCAGCATGGGCCTTGATTAGTTTACCAGAGCCCTATATAAGCTCAGACAGAAGAAGTGAGCTTGCTACAGCCAAGAGGGACACTTTGAAGAACGCACAGGAGCTGCGAGAGGAATGTCCTGGGAGAAAGCCATTTTGAACTCAGAACTCTGGAGCAGACGCCAGCCATGTGTCTTCCCAGCCAACAGAGGTTTTCTGGACACCATTGGCCATCCTCCAGTGAAGGTACCCAATTGTTAATGTGTTATCTTGGACATTTTATGGCCTTAAGCCTGTAACCATGAAACCAAATAAACATGCTTTTATAAAAGCCAATCCATTTCTGGTGTTTTGCATTCTGACAGCATTAGCAAACCAGAATGCTAATATTAAAAAATTCCTTAGATTTTCATGTAGTATGTCTGAGAACTCGGTACAATAAATATGCACAAAAACTAGTGGGGCAAAATAATAACAGATGTAAAATAAAAAAAAAGCCATCTTTTGCCTGTGCATAGGTTTGGCAGGTTAAGTCACAATCTGTTCTGCACGGTGCATGCATTGTGCCAGCCCCTCACCTCCACCTGCAGAGGGCAGGCACCTGGTTGCCAGTGGACTGCGCCGGGTGCTGGGGTGCTGCGTGAGCTGGACTGAACTGCCTCCTGCGGGGCCATCAGCACCTGCGCTTCCAGCCCCACCTGCTCGACAGGTGCCCCGGGCGGTGACTGCAGCACCTTGCAGACAGCAAACCGCTCTGCCAGCCGATTGCGCTAAACATCACCTTCTGCTACATGCTGGTTGGCACATTGGACACATTTGGGATTTTTTGCAAAGTTACTTTTACGGGAAACAACAGAAAGTTGGTCCAAAGTTCCTGTTGCCCGAACCATGGTCAGCTGTTCCCCGCCGGCCACCGCCGCTCCCTCTGCCCCTGTCCTCTTGCTTCTTATTGGAGCCCAGATGGTCCTTGTTTTCACTCCGTTTTCTGCCAGGTCAGAAAAACAGTGCCAAGGGCAAATGCTTGCCATCTTTTCATCCTTCCAGTTTCTTTTGTCTCAGACGGGAGCCAGGTGGGTGAGTAACATGCATCTACCAGATATATGTGCCCAGGCGTGCACACACACACTTACAGATGCACTCACACAGGTGTACGTTCCTTATAGGTATCCCTCTCTCCTGCCAACCACCCCTACCCCAAATTTTGCAGTATGTTTTTTTCCTTTTATATGATTCTTGAGGTTAGAGATCAGAAACTTTTATTCATTTGGCACATGTTTACTGAATTCCTAGCACACAGCAGGCAGCAGGGCTGCCCCTGGGGTGTGTGGTCCTAATTATTTTCTGCAGGGCCTCTGTCTTTTTGACAATTGGAGTCAACCCAAATCAGCACGTTGGCACCCCTCTGGTGGCCCAGTGCCCTGTGATTCCACAGAAGAGACAGATGCTCACCAGGCACCCTCTGCACCCAGCCATGGGGTGCCTGAGCCCAGGAGCTCCTGGGGACACTGGCTGGCCCTGTAAGTGTGGAGGGCTGGGTGGAGGGTTGGGGGCGTCTTGAAAGGGAAAGTCAGGATGGGGCCCCTACTGGTCCCTGATTGTTAAGTCCTCGGCACCAGCGCAGGACTTAGATTTTGAGGGAGGCACCCCAAAATGCAGAGCCCCGAAAGCACCAGACCCAGGGCAGGGCCTGGCCCAGCCGGGCCTCAGGGGGTTCCTCCCAGCCCATTCTATGGGCTGGATGAAGAGTGAACAAACAAGGAGTGTAGGAGATGGATAAAGGACAAAGCAAATCAGTGAGCTCTACAGTATGAGAGCTGCTGAGGGGTGGTCAGCAGGGCCGGTTCACCTGTGACTTCTCTGGGTTTAGCACTAACAGTCCCTGGTTGGGGGAAGCCCCTCAGTCCTGGGCAAAGGGGACGGCTGGTCACCCTGCAGTGTGAGAGGGAAAAATAAAGCAGGGAGGGACACAGGGCATCCAGGCAAGTCTCACTGGTCACGTGATGTTTGAACAGAGCGGGAGGCAGAATCACAGCCCCAACATATGCACGTCCTCATCCCCCAAACCCCTGAACATGTGCCCTTCCACAGCACAAGGAAGTTTGCAGATGTGGTTAAGGACCTGAAGAGGGGGCGATTATCCCGGATTGCCTGGGCAGCCATGTCATCCCAAGTCATTACGAGAAGGAACCTGAGACGGCGGCAGAGGCTGGAGTGAAGGGCTCCGGAGATGGAGGGAGGGGTCAGAGGCGGGGAACACGGGGGCAGCTTCTCCCCTGGAGCCCCCCGAGGGAGGGGCCCTGCCCACACTTGACTCCAGCCCTGTGAGACCCATTTTGGACTTAAAGCCTCCAGAACTGGAAGAGAGCAAATCCGTGCCATTTTAAGCCACTAGGTCTGTGGCAACTGTGGCAGCAGTAACAGGAAACCAATGCAAGCAGAGACTGGAAGGGAGGAGAACAGGGAGGGACATTGCAGCCCCCACCGGGAGAAGGAGATGTAACTGTAGGTAACCTAAGGGATCGGGATTCAGTCTATAAAGAGAAGCCACAGTCAGCAAGGATGAGACAGTGTCTCAAGGGGCACGTGGGCGGAGGTTCTGACTTCGCAGAAGAGGGCACTGAACGGTCAACAGGCCTGTGGAGGCTGCTGAAACTCACTAGTCATGAGGGAAACGCAAACTAAACCAGAGCGAGACCTTTCACACCCGTCCAACAGCATAATCGACCCCCAAGTGACAGCAGGAGTGCGGGAGCAGCAGGGATTCTCATGCCCTGCTCCTGGGAGCAAAACTCGGTTTACCTGCTTTGGAGAGTAATTCAGTGGCGCTGTGACACTGTGAGAGTAAGGCCTGGGGCTGGCTTAGAGGGGATGACTTCTAGGAAGCCAGTTGCTGTTGAACAGGCTGTTATTCCTATGAGCATGCTAACCTGAGGACGTACAGGGTCAGCTGGAGGCAGAGGGGGCAGGTGACACAGTAGGGACAGGTGGAAGCAATGGGGACAGGTGGAGGAAGTGGGAAGAAGTGGAGGCAGGTGGAAGCAGGGCCAGGGCTGAGAAGCAAGGGCCTCCTCCCAGCCCAGCACCCCTGCTGCCCCGCTGCTGCGGGCACAAGGGCAATGACAACCGCACCTGGCGTCCTGGAGCTAGACGAGCCCCCCGGAAACGTTCCCACCTGTTTTCCATGCAGCAGGGCCTGGCCATGCGATGTTCTGGGCTTGAACCTGGCTGCCTCTGGCTCGGACAGGGCCCTTCCGTCCAGGAGAACTGTCCCCCAGGGTATGCAGCGATGATGTGCACTGTTATATTGACAGCGATGTTTTTGACAGCTTTCTTTGAGAGGAGGAAAGAACTTTCTGGTGGTTGCTTCAGGAATTCCTGGGATCCCCCTGGTAGGTGAGTAGAAGGCACTTGCTAGGAGCAGAACTTGCTAGAGAGCACCTGTTTCCGATGAAGCCGCTGCCCATCTTGGAGCTAAATTCCATTCCAAAGTCAATGTATTGCTCTTGTCCAAAGCAGAGGATGTTACTACCTACAAAGCACCTTCAAAAACAGCCAGAGAAGAAATACAACCTTTTACAGCCATTTGTGTATGTAAGTCCAGAATCAGATTTCCGTGGCATTGCATAGGATATAGATCTGACTTGCGACCTTGCAGAGGTAGCATTTGTTTTTGGCACTTTGCCGTAATGTCATGTCTGAGAATGCCTTAGCCCTGAAAGATGTCTTGTTCTCATGCAGTGTAAGCACACACTAAAAATAAAGAACAACTATCTTCACTCCTGATAAAATGTAAAAGGTGGCAATTTGTCTTGTTTTTCAATTTCTCAGAAACCCTGAGAAACAGTGAACATCTTTATATAACTTAAGGAAAATTTTCTAGTCTTGCAGTCTCAAATTTTCCTTCAGCTAAAGAAAAGCACCAGATTTAAAATATCTGCTTTGAAAATGCATTAGAAAAGGTGAGGCTGGGTCAGGAGAAGAAAGGGTACAGTGTATATTTTCACTTTCCATTTTCCTTTTCAATTCCTAATCTTACATGTTTGGTTTCTTGTTAAAAATTCAAATAAAAATGATCTCTATTACAAAATGATTTTCAATCCTGTGTGAAGGCCCACTTATTTCATGTACAGTTTGATTAGAACTAAATTCTAGAATAAAAGTAGACTTCTGCATTAGTTTAAAAAGGTGCATGGAAACATCCAGGGAGGCATTTAAAAATGTTTTCTTCTCTGTGCAAAATTTATTTTATAAAATTCCTGGAAGTTAGATTAGGTTTGGCTATGAATAACTAAGACCCCTAAATAACAATAGCATGTTTGGGTCCTGTTTGGAAGTCTGAAGGTAAGTAGTCTAAGGAATATCTACGGATGTCACCCCCTCTCATCATTTTGCATGGCCTCGCATGGCCGCCATTCTTAAGGTCACTCCATGATTCAAATTGGCTACTTCAGCTCCAGCCATCTCATCCACATCCCGAACATTAGGAAGAAGGAAGGGGCAACAATGAAAGGAGCAAAAACCCTACACTCTGCTGTCTCTTAAGGAGGGCTCCTGGATGCTGCTTGGACAGATGTGGGGAAAGTTAGTCCTGATTTGGGGACCTATGTGTCTGGCTGTTACTGCCAAACAAAGGGGAACAGCTCTTGGGGCACAACCAGAAGGATCTGTCACAGAGTTAACAGAAAGACCCTAATCAATGCCTGGCCTCCTGGATTAGAGAGGGGATCGGGGGCTATGGTTGCTAAGAGTAACTAATGTGAATTTTGGCCCAACTGGGGAAAAACAGAGCTGGAGCCACCACAGAGCAGCAACAGATGTGGGCTGTCACATCGATGTTTTAATGTTAAAAATGATTTTTATTCAGAGGTGGGGGAAGCCACTGGGCTTTTGATAGCCCAGAGAAAAGGAGATTCCCGACAGGCCCTCACCGGAAAGCTCAAGGGCTGTGATGGTCCAGGTGTTTGGTCCAGAGAGCACTGGCCTGCTTGTTACTGTGAGGGCATTTCATAGACGGAGTGGCATCTAAGGTTGGTTGATGGCATCTACAGCTGATTGCATCTACAACAAACAAAGAGATTGTCCTCAGCAATGTAGGGGGGTCCCCTTATCCAATCAGTTGTAGGTCTTAAAAGCCAGAACTGAGGATTTCAGAATCAGAAAGAAGAAGCCACCTTCCCCTGTGGAATTCAGCTCCACCTTTGTTGGAGTTTAAACTTGTGCCCTGTCCTAAGGAATTTGGGCTTGTCAATACCCATGATCATGTGAGCCAATTCCTCTAATAAAAATATGTGTCTCTCCCTCTGTTGTTCTTCCTCTTTCTCTCTGTCTCTACCCCACCCCCCTTTCTCTGGAGGACCCATAGGCCAATTTCAAACAGCAGCAGGAGTGAAGCAGTGGTCCTGCAGACGCACATGTGACTGGGGACAAACAGGCAATGATGTGGTCTGTGGGTGACACAGCAACTTGAGATACCCTGACAAGGGGTACACGAGGGGGAGACCTCCAGGCACACTAGGGTAAAGGAAGGAGGAGGGCCAGGTACAGGTGGGGGCGGGAAGCCCAGATTCAGACCTCAGAAAGTTGTAGTTCTTAGAAAGCAACAAAGGAAAAACTCTGCCAGCCTGTCCCTGTGTCCTTAAAGTACAGACACACTCATTTCCCTCAAAAAGAAGCAACCTAAAGGATCAGGGTCTAATCTCATGCAGAGTTAGTCTAAGGAGAGAGAAAGGAACAGAAAAACAAACCTACAGGTAAGAACACATGCCAGAAAGATGAAATCTGTAAACTAATATTTCAAAAGGAGCTAAAAATTTGAGAAAGGATAGAAGCCATGAATTTAATAATAGAAATTATAAGGAGAAAAACTCAGAAGTGACATAGAGAAGAAAGGAGGAATTGAAAAGAAAGATGACAGGACTCAGGAAGGAATTAGACATTACAAAAAACGATCCCAGAAATAAGCACTAAACTAGAAGGAACATGAGATAATGGACCGCCTGCTGGGATACTGTCCTATGGGGAAACCCATCTGGGCATCCTAGCAAAAAGAGCAAGTCACTTATAGGAGAAGAAAATCAGATTTTCAATTTCCAAGCTGTCAAAAGACAGTGTGGTAGGAAGCAGATTTGGGAAAATTTCCCCTGCTTTCTTCCAGCATAGAAACCATCTTTCCTCTTCAGCTGGGTTCAGTGTGACTTCTATTAACGGCATCAAGTAACAGAACCATATCTGGGAACTGCTCCTTCTTCAGTCTGGTGGCCATGAAGGGAGGCAAACGTCTGAACGACCTGCTGCTCTGTGGGCTCCTGGACCCCTGAGCTTGGATGCTTAGTGCTGGGACTGTCTGAGAGTGAAAAGCCAGAGGAAGAGAGCTGATGGCAGAACAACTGACAGTGAAACCAGTGGCGTCAGTGACCTTCAAGGATGTAACTGTCAGCTTCACCAAGGAAGAGGGGGCCATGCTGGACACAGACCAGAAAGAGATGTTCAGAGATGCTGTGCTGGAGAATGTCAGTCATCTGGTGTTCATGGGGTCTCAGGGCTGCATATCAGAAGTGGATTCCCAGTCAGAACAAGGAGAACTGTGGAGAGAAGGATGAAGTTTTCTCCAAGTACAGAGTCCGGGTAGGGAAAATGATCATAAAAAAGAAGAAATGATAAACATGCAACATATCTCTAAGAAGGACACATCTACCAATGAGACAAAGCAGATTTCTCACACTGAAGGGGATCCCCTTGAAGGCAATGATTTGGGAGAATGTTTCACTCACCCCTCAACGACTGACGTGGGAAAGAAACCCAATGTAAACAAACAATTAAAAAAAAAAAGACAGTGTGGTAACATATTTGAAATACAAAAAAGAATAAATGAACCACAGCTTTCATATCTAGCCAAAGTGATTTTCAGGAATAAAAGCTGGAGGATGCCTAATTGGCCGTGGAAGAACTTGGGAGATATTGTTTCCATAAGGTCTTCCAGGTGAAACTACAAGAGAACAAGCCTCAGACATCACAAAAGAGACATCAGTGTCAAAACAATGTGATTAAATAGTGTGTACTGATTTCTTACTGCGGCTCTATCAGGCTCCGGTAACACCCATTTGTTATCTCATGGCTTCCGTGTGCCAGCAGTGCAGGCAGGGGCTGCCCCACTGGGTTCCCTTCTTTGGGTGTCACAGACCAAAGTGAAGGTTCAGTGGCAAGCCCAGGTGCAGCAGGCTGCATTCCTTCCCTGGGGTGCTGGGGTGGAAGCCCCTCCAGGATGTTTCCATTTACCGAAGCTGCCTTAGTGCAATATCCCAGAGAATGGGTTGGCTTTCAACAATGGGGATTTATTAACTTACAAGTTACAATTATAAGGCTGTGAAAATTTCCAAATTAAGGCATCATGAGGAAGATAGATTCTCTGAAGACAGGCTGCTGGCATATGGGTTCCTCTGTCACCTGGGAAAGCACATGGTGAAATCTGCTGGTCCTTCTCTCTTGGGTCCTTGTTTCAATGTCTGTCTTCAAATGTCCCTGGGCATTTCTCTCTGTTTTATTCTCATAAAGGACCCCAGTAAAGGGATTAAGACCCACCTTGAATAGGGGGTGTGACATCTCAATTCAACCAAAAGGTTGCACCCATAATAGGTCTGCCCCCACAGGATGGATGAAAAGTTTATGTCCTTTTGTGGAGTATACAACAGCTCCCAAACAACCCAGAGGATGGGGGCAGAATCCAGGCCCTTCTCTCACATTCCACTAGGCACTCTTTATCTTTGAGTTGGCAATAGTGGGTTGAGTCTTTCTCATGTTCAAATCTCTCTGACATTCTCTTCTGCTGGACTTCTCTGCTTTTAAGGGCTTCTGTGAGTCTACTGGGCTCACCTGGATAATACAGAACAATTTCCCTGACTTAGTAACATATTCATGGATATGGGGGGGGGGTTCTGCCCATTACATAGATTTCCCTGTGGAACTAACTAAAGAACAGTGTGCAGGGTGGCAGGATAGTACGAGGTGGCCGTGGCCAGCCGTTCCCCACTGGAGGAGGGCAGGCTGCCTCGCAGCAGGTACAAAGCTGGCTGAGTGCCCGGTGTAACTGGTGGGAAAAGGCTATTCCTTCAGATCAGATGCCGAGGAAGAGGTAGGCGAGGAGGGGCTGTGGGGCACGTGCTGTGGGTGCCCATCCAGATTTCACGGGAGGGCTGTTGACCCTGCCTCTTGATGGGAGGATTGTAAAGAGTTTTGGCTGTGTTTTGGTGATGTGAAAGACAGATCAGAGTCGAGTTTGCAGACTACGGCATTTTATTCAGGATACCAAAGTTTTGCTGCAGCAAAGGAAACCAGAACGGAAGTGGCTTCAGGGTTGTAGGGATGGTAAAGGGTTTTTATAGACATAGAAAGGAAACTAGCTTGACTCCTACTGACTGGACCAGGGTTTCTCCATGTTTAGGGTTTAGAGCAGGTGGGCTTTATCTTGTATTGGGTCAAAGGCAGTGAACTAGGGGCTTGATTGGCTATCTGGGTCAGTTGCCTTGGTGGAGATTTCATATTTCAAAATAAAGAGGAAATTCCCGAGGGCATGGGGCTTTTTGGACCCTGAGGGGTATTCTCTATACAATTTTATCAATTATAAGCCAATTTCTTTAAGAGATGCCATGCGACTCCTGAGACTGTGCCCTGAATGGCCCTGCAGCTCTTGCTATTTGCTGCAACACTTGCATTGGAGCCTCCAGCTGCTATGGAAGATGCCCAATGACCCTGAGGCTGTCCTCCCAGGGTGGCCCCGTGGACCCTTCTCTCCTCGGTCCCAGCAGATATCTGGCCAGAGTGAGTCTGTCTTGGACCCTCCACCCAACCCACCTGCCAGCTGCATCGCAGCAGCCACCGCAGTGGACACTGAGTGGGCACCTGTGCATGGCACCCTGCTGACCTGGGTGAGAAAACCAAGGGGAATTGCAAGGGGGTGCATTCTGGGACTCATCTCTAATGAGCTTCTCTCACAGACAGACATGTGAGAAGGGCCAACAGGCAGCCTGATGTGGGGTCCTGGGGACAGCTGCCACGCCGAGCCCTGCTCGGATTCCTGTTCATTGTGTCGAGCCACAGAGTTTGGGGCAGTTTGTTACTCAGCAATTACTAACTGGTTCACTCATCCATGAAGTAGTCTGGCAAAGGAAAGATGAATGGATTTCTGATCAAGCCTCTAGACCTAACTGTGAATTTCAAAATATGAAAGGATAGAGGAACTTGTTGAATGACACGATGGCAAGATCCAGACTGTGGGAAATCCACAGGACAAATGAGCTAGTATTTTAACAAAGCAGTTGCAAGAAAAAAAGAGAGACTTCAATGACGTGTCAGCCAACTGCAACACTTGCCACATGTGGACCTTATTTGGATTGTGATTCAAACATAGTGCAATGGAAAAAAGCCTCAAGACAATTCGGGAACTACAAACATGGACTGAATATTAGAGAGTCATTGTTAGCTTTCAGGTATTCAGGTATGATAGTGGTATCGTGGCTATGTTAAGAAAAGCTCTTTTATTTTAAAGATACATGATGAAATAGTCACAGATGAAGGTGGGTGGGTTGGGCCTCACTGAGGAGGTCAGTTAACAAGCAACACCTGGCTGCTGCCCAGCAGGGGACATCCGTGAGCGGTCTTTACCTGCTACACCTGTTTCAAAGCTTGCCTTGTATCTTTCTTGTTTTGAAAGCTGCCTCAGATTCTTTCTGGAAGTAGGTGGGAATAAATAAGACACTTAAAAAAAGAGAGAAAGAGAGAGAGAGAAGAAAAGAAAGAAAATGACATTTCTGAGTCTGGAGCCCCAATTTTCTAAAGAAGCAGAGTTCTGCAGTGGTTTTCTTGGCTGCTTTTCCAATGCAGTAAAGGACTCTAGTGTCCCCCCCACCCCCACAGGCTGTGACTTTGAACGTCCTCTGGAGCCCCTGCGCTAGTATAAAATGCTCTGTTGGGGTGAGCTGTTGTTATCCATTCAGTAAATGTTTCCTGAGCCCCTGTGAGCTCCTGACATGCGCTAGTTTAGGCAGCGAACCACCTGTTTATTATGGGGCTTTGGGTGGCTTCCCGGAGGAAGGGGTCCTGTGGTGAGCCCCAATGGGTGGTCAGCTCAGTGAGCCGGGTGAGGGTCCGAGGAAGCAGCTTCCATGGCTGACCGAGGGAACAGCAGGACAGAGGGCGAGCGGGTGGGCTGGAGAACACAGAAGGTGCAGGGAGAGGGGCTGCCCGGGGCAGGGGCTGGGCGGGGTGGGGGCTCTCCGGGAGCAGGTCTGGCTGGAGGTGTCCCGGAGCTGGGGCTCTGCCCAGGGTGGAGGTGCCAGGTGGACATGGCCTGGGTGGGGCCTGGGAGGGGTAAATTTGGCTGGACTTGGGGATGGGCTGTGAGGGGGGGGAGGGGAGCGCCCACCAGTGGCCCCTGACCGTTTCCCACGCTGGTCCCTGTTCCTCCCCCCTCCCCCCACCACCCTGCTTGGCCTCAGCATCCCTGCCCACCCGCTGCCAGGCCCTCGTCCCGGGCTGTTTCCACTCCAGGCTCATGTCCCTAATGTGGATGTGCCGAGGGACCAGGCCCTGCTGTGGCTACAGACCCCTGCCCGGCCTGCTCACAGGAGGGGCCCACCCTCAGCAGCCTGGGTTCGCTTCCTGCTGTGCAGCGAGGCCAAAGGCGTGGAGTGGGTGGGGTCCGAGCCCTCCCTTCCTCCTGCCCTGCCCGCCTGGGCCCTCGGCCTGGAGGGCTTGTCCTCCTGTTTTCCTGCTTTAGGAAGCCCCTTGGCTCCTTCACCTGCTCTGGGCCCCCTTTGTGCCCTGTGCACACCACGATCAAGACGTGGGTGTGCTGTTTCACAGCGCTCATCTGGGGGGCTCCGAGGGCGGGACTGGACTTGTTTGTGCTCCTGCTGCAGGCCCAGCTCAGCCCTGGGGTCCTGGGGAGCAGGTATCCGAACACGGAGGGAGGGAGAAAGGACAGGGACACGGGGGGCGGGTCCGTGCCCGCAGCAGAGGCCAGGCCCTGTCCCTGCTCCGTCTGTGCTGTCGCGGCTCCAGGCTGGGGCCAGGTCAGGGGTGGCCCTGGGCACTGAGCCCAGCTCAGGCTGGGAGGGGACAGTGTTTTTCAAAAGAAAGAGCAGACACAGAATCTGGGAAAGTATATACTTTTTCTTGTTAAGGGTGTGAAAGATGAGGGAATGCAGCCCAGGGCCCCAAAGCTTGGCCACTCTGTGACAAAGACAACAGGACCAGGACTGTCAGATGTTTGGAACCAGGGTCATGGCAAATCATGGGGACACGAGGCACCATGCTTGTGATTTCAGGGTGCAGAAAAAGCACTTCTTCCAAATAGTTCCTGTGTGGAGGCACCAAAATCCCCTAAGAGAGAGACATCCCTTTGGGTTGAACACTGCTATTTCCAGACCCTGTCCTTAAAATAAAATAACATTTGTTTATGTGTCTTATGTACAATAGTAAAACTGGCCTTTGTAGAAATTTTTGAGAATACAGAAAAACAAGAGGAAAATAAAAACCACCTCGCAGCTGTGTTTCAGCCGCAGCAGCGAGGGGGTGAGGCCGGTGGGTGTGGATTTGTGCCCTGAAGACCCAGCCTGGGCTCTCCTTGGCTGCGGCTGAGCCAACCCTGGCCCGTGGGTGGAGGCCTTGAAGCAAGTGAACATGGGCTTGACTTCTGGAAGTCTCTGAAGGGAGAAGCCCCTCGCTTTGAGGTCCTTCTTTCCCTCCTCTCCTCTCACAGTGTCTACTAATCTCTAAGGCTTCCGTAAGGCACGAGCGTGATGTTTCGTCAGGCCATCCTCTCTGAGTTCCAGCTCTCACGGTGATGTGCGAGTTGGAGAGAACCTGGTGAGTTGCTGCCCATGACAGCACTGCCTGCATCTGGGACGTGAACAAAGGGAGGCCCTTCCAGGAGGCTCCTTGGGGTTGGAAAGGCCCAGCTCCCTGGGGCAGGCAGCCTCTGGGGACCCCGAGTTCATGTCTGAGTACCCGCCATGGGCTGGGTGCTATGTCGGCTGCGAGGAAATCAAGGATGAAAGGGCTGCTCCCCTTGCAGCCCTAGCTTCTTCCTGAGGCCAACTCTGCCTGAGGCTTAAGGCCAGACGTTCTGCCCCAGGCAAAGGAGGGTCCACCCATCCCACCAGCTCCCCAGGAATCTGTGATCCACTGCCTCTCCCTTGCAACCTCAACTCATGGCAGGGCTGAAAGGCCAATGGAGGGAGCTGGGATTACTTGCTTAAAGGCACAGAAAGACATTGGATCTCCCCAATGCACTTGCCCAGCCCTCTTGGCTGGCTGGTCAGGGGCTTGATGGGTATTCTAGTTTACTAATGCTGTCAGAATGCAAAACACCAGAAATGGATTGGCTTTTATAAAGGGGGCTTAATTGGTTACAAAGTTACAGTCTTAAGGCCATAAAGTGTCCATCAACAAAGGGTACCTTCACTGGAGGATGGCCAATGGTGTCCAGAAAACCTCTGCTAGCTGGGAAGGCACGTGGCTGGCATCTGCTCCAAAGTTCTGGTTTCAAAATGGCTTTCTCCCAGGACGTTCCTCTCTAGGCTGCAGTTCCTCAAAAATGTCACTCTTAGTTGCTCTTGGGGTGTTTGTCCTCTCTTAGCTTCTCTGGGGCAAGAGTCTGCTTTCAACGGCCGTCTTCAACTGTCTCTCATCTGCAGCTCCTCTCTCAGCTCCTGTGCATTCTTCAAAGTGTCCCTCTTGGCTGTAGCAAGCTCGCTCCTTCTGTCTGAGCTTGTATAGTGCTCCAGTAAACTAATCAAGGCCCACACTGAATGGGTGGGGCCACAGCTCCATGGAAACTATCCAGCGTTATCACCCATAGTTGGGTGGGGCCTGTGTTCATGGAAACAACCTAATCCAAACATTCCAATTTAATCCCCACTAATATGTCTGCCCGCACAAGATTGCATCAAAGAACATGGCTTTTCCTGGGGGACATAATGTATACAAACCAGTACAATAGGGAATTGCCCCTCTCTGATATCCGGACTGCTGCTTTTATCTCCCTCTTAAATAGAGTACAGTCAAAGTCTGTTGATTTGGATTTTTGAAATATCCACGTGGAGCAGCACTGGGGGAGCAGTGAAACTGCAAAGCCTTCCTGTCTAGCCCATCTGCCAACATGCTCTCCCCCCACAGCTGTCCCTGGGGTGGGAATCCTCAGTTGCTGCCCCTGGAGTGATGTGGAATATGGTGTTTCCTTGTGGCGATGGGCCCAGAGGGGGCAGCTTCATGGTGCTTTGTGGAGTAAACGCTACTCTCCTACCAGAGGCGACCTGGAAACTAACAGTTCCTGCTGACCGATATTTATGAGATTAAATATTTTGTATATTTAGTGTTCACTCCACTTTCAAACTGAATTGATTGCTTAGAACTTTAGAGACTTCTCTTCCCAAAGCACTAACTTCTGATGTGAAGTGACTGAGGATGCCAGCAAGCAAAGCCTGTCGTGTTGGCTTCAGACATTACAAGTAAAGGAAGATATGGAAGGAGAGCGTGGTCTGGGACGCGACAGATAAAAATAAACAGGGCAAATGGGGAGCATTTGGCCACAGGGATACAACCGAGGGTGTAAGCAACAGACCTTTTTCCTTCTGCACAACACAAACTATAGGTCAAAACCTAAATCACATGAGGCCGCATTGCCTTCTTGCAGAGGGAGACCTTGGCAGGCTGGAAGCTGTATTCCGAAAGGCGGCACAGCAGCACCGAGCTCTGTGGAGGACATTTGGGAGGGAGATTTATCAGGGTTTGTCAGAGCTGGTGTTTGGCATTGGCATGGTTTCTTGAATTGCTAGGAAAAGTTATTAGGGAGAAAAACCACTGAAGATGGCATTTTAATGCTTCCTTGCATCAACATGAGGTGATGAAGCTGTGTTTGTGAACACCGAATGTTGTTGGCTTGCAGGGTGGTGTAAGTGGGGCACAGGTCAGCACTTTTCCTTTGCAAGCTTGTGTTTCTTTTGGTGGCAGGTGTCCTGATACGACACGATTCATGCAGGACAGCAGCACCCAGCAGCAGCGTTTCCAATCTCATGGTAGAGACCACAGGGCATTGCTGTGTGCGTCTCCCAGTGCCTGGCTTGGATCTAAACTTCTTATCCTTTATGTTGTCTTAATGCTTATTGTCAATCAGACAACCCCACCTGGGGGGAGTGGCGCTCACCCACTCCGGAAGGACGTCTTGTTCCGTGGGTTGTGATGGTAGCTGGCGGTGCTCTCCTGACTGCCTCCTTGAGCGCCATCTCTCTGCACACTTGCTGCTGTTGCTGGATTTCTCTCCAGGGCTGCTATGCTGGGTTACATGTCTGCCTCCACTGCTGCAGCAAGAGCCCCTTAGGGGCAGTGGCCACCTCTGACTTGGCCCTATGCCTCCATCACCTAGTAGAGTCATTAATTTAGCTAACAGGAGTGGAGCGGCTCCCGGCATTAGGGCGAGTTCCAGGCCCTGGGTATACAGGGAGACCAGGTGTCTGCCCACGGAGCTCTTGGTGCTGGTCTGTGGCACAGGAGCATGGGTGGGGGGCTTCCATGCAGCCTTAAGGGGACAGGATGTGCCCCCTGTGAGCAGCGACTCAGGGCAGGGCCTCGTCGTGCCTGTGTGCTCAGCTAACGGGGTAAGAAACGAACCACCACACTTAAGTGCTTTGCCGGGAACCAGAGGCGTCTGTGCCCGTTTCTAAAGGAGCCTGGGATGGAAACCAGGCAGACGACACAGGGACCCGACCCCCTGGGGCCGCCAAGGTGGTCTCTCCCTGGGACCTTCTGTGCTTTGTGACTTGGTGGTTCCAGGACTTGGTGTAACTAAAACCAGTACTGCAGGGGGAGTGTGTTGAAGTGCGTGAGTGTGTGCACGTACGTGACTGTGTGTGCACGTATGTGACTGTGTGTGACTGCGTGTGCACGTAAGTGTGCCTGTGTGGAATTCAGTGAAGCGAGTATGGGGTTTGATACGGGCAGCATCCAAAGTAATCTGGCAGAGAGAAAGGAGTGTTCTGTGTGTTATGAAGATTTCTTTAACTAATGGAGAGAGAAGATAAATCTTTTATACAGGATGACATGAAAGTTGAATTTTGGTTGTATTTTAGCCCAAACTGCCATATGTACTAGCTTCAGCAGGATTGAAAAAAGTAGAAGAAAAAAACAGTTGTAGAATTCAAGGTCCTTATTCATATTAAGCTGGGTTCCAGAAGACAGAGAAAATTTTACAGATCAGAATTGAATTATTTAAAGATGGGAAGTAATATTCTGATATTCAACAAGAAGGAATAAATTCACAGAGCAAATGAAGTGTCCACCAATGAGCTTTAAATGTTTTTTTTAACCTCCTCTTCCAGAAGGTTAGTTTGTCCCTAGAAGGAAAGACATTTAGTGGTGGTTGTTGTCTTCTTTTTGTATTTTTTATTTTTTTGCTTTTCACAAAGTGAGTGTCTGGGAGTCTAAAACAAGCTGGGGAGTCTCAGCGAGAGCTGAGGTATGTGTGACCCTTACGTGCAAGAACTGAAGCTCAGCTGGGAAAAAGCCCAGAGGTTGCCCCTCACTCTGTGGGTTCAGTGCCACCTAGAATAGCCCCAGCACATGTAAATAATAACCCCCCACAGGGTGTCTCTCCTCCTGGAGACACAGACCCGCACACATGCTGAGAAAACGTGTCCCTTTTACTTATCTGATGACTTACACACGAAGTTTCCCCTCCCGCCACGTGAGCATCCGCGCTGTTGCTTGCCATAGCCACGCTCTGTGTTTGCGTCCTGCGTGGGCTTCCCCCACACCCACTGCATACGCGGTCCCCCAAATCGCCTCATTTCCTGCATCTCCCCATCCACACAGGGGGGTCTCACGCGCTGCTCACAAATACAGGACATCTGGGGCCTGCGGCCTTGCACGGGGGCACCATTCTGACATTTAATGCTGAATTTACATGGGTGGCTCACATCGGATCACACGGTCAGTTTTTCTAAGGTCCATCTGTGAAAGCAGCACAGGGTCCTTTGTCTCTATGTGAGAATCGGGAGAAGATTTCCATGGTTACCGGAAGAAGCCCCAGGATACACAGCTCTACCAAAGAAAAAGTACAGTACCCATTTCCGTATAAGAATATATTATTTAAAAGACAGTTTAAAAATAAAAATTCTGTACATTGTTAAGAATTCCTTTTTGTTGTTGTTGTTTCAGTGAATAAAATGGTTCTTATAAAATGCAGTCTTGCGGTTTCAGGTGTTTGGAATGAACTTTTCTCTGCACGCAGGAAACCCACGAAGCGTGGCTGGCCCAGTCCATAATGATATCCGGCAATCCTGTAGCTTTCTTCAGGTACAGTCTGCTTGAAAAGGAAAAGAAGCACTGGTTTGGCTTTGTTGACATGGAAAAGGTGGAGGTAACATTACAAAGGTCACAGGACTGGATTCACAGGCCATGGTGTTGAGCACATTTAGGGAAAACAAAACAATTAGATCCTTTCTTTGAGCCATCCAAAGTATGATCTGACTTAAACATTAAAAGCCAACCTTTACTGAGCACATCCTATGTACCAGACACTGTGCTCATTTCATGACTAAAACAATAGTAATAATAAGGATGTCGTAGTCGCTTGAGGTTTGGAGAGGTGTGGCAAGGCTAAGACGTGTGTGCACGCCGTTCAGCTGACCATTGGCGAAGCTTGGTCGTCACCGCCAAGGTCTGTTACTGCTTCCCTGACAAAGCTCGAGCCCAGTTTCCCACGCCCTTGGCCTTGAAAGCTTGGACAAGTGCTCGAATTACCCTTTAGACACGAGTACAGTGTGACCTTAGGAGCAGAGGCCGAATGGGCTACTTTTGTCAACTGTTTAGGTCGAAAGAGATGATTGGTGTTAGGTGTTCAGGGAGAGTGCTGAAGCTAGAGGCAAAGGCTTCATTTTTGAAGAGCTTTAAGTACTTCCCATCACTTTAAAAAAGTAGTGAACCTTCTCTTAGAAGGAACACACATGCTAGCTATTGATCCTTTTCTATTAACTAAAGCATGTCTCCATGGGGAGCATTCCTAAAGCCTTCTTTCAGAACCTAATTCCAGTTATTACATACAAGGAGTAAAATTTTCACTTATTTAAAAATATTCAGCCAGCTTTCCTCCTTCCCTTCCTCTCCCCCTCCCTTCTTTCCACAGATTTTGTGTACTTTCTCCATTTTAGTTTAAATTATTGTATGTATTGAGAAATCCATGCATAAATAGAATTACCTTCAGATTTTTTCACGTCTCTGCTTTTTTCTCTTGATTTTTCAGGGCTCCCAGATGTCAAACTCTCAGTCTTCCTTTGTAACTAGCAAAGAGAAAAGAAGGCAAAAGTCAGGTTCCAGGGAGACGGTCCGTGAGTGATTGCTCGTCTCTTTAAGAGGTTTCCGTTGACCGAAAATGCTAAACTGGGAAGTCGAGACTGACACCCAAGACACACAAATGGCGAGCTTTTCCTAGATGCCCTGGAACCTGGGGGTCACCTGTGTGGTCGTTGTCCAGTGCTCACCTGGGCTCACACTCAATGCACTGCGACCACCTTAGAGTGGACCGGCAGGGTGGGGGGGTGGGTGACCATGGCTCAGACTGGGGCATTTTCCTCTCCTTTGGGGGCAGGATGACGCCTTGGAGACGCTTGATGTCCCCACTGGGCAGCAGGGTTCAGGGCTTGGAGACTCACAGGCTGACCCAGGAGAGAGCCGGAAGCTGCCCTCACTCTCCTGACCAGGCTGATACCCTCTTGCTCATGTCTGTTGTTGGCACAGTTGGGTTTCAGGCTTGTGATTTTTAAGAACCTCCCTGTGACTAGAGCCGTTGGCCTTGCTGGCCTGGATTTCCAGTCACCTGGTAAGCATTTACTGAGCACCTGCAATGAGGCCGGCACTGGACACAGTGGGAGTGTGTGCCCCATGTGTGCCATGGTGTGGGAGGAAACATCTGGAAAACAGCCTTGTGCTCAGTGATGATTGGGGGTGACAGGGGCTGCAGGATCCCCAGATGGAAAAGATGGGGGGTGGGGCACAGGTGCTGGGGAAGCCCTGACCTGGCTGAGTGTTGAAGAATGGGTGAGAATGCACAGAGAGGGGCACTTCAGTGCTGGGTGGGGTGTGTGTGTGTGTGTGTGTGTGCACGTGCATGGCGTTCGTGTGCAGGTACACGTGTGCCCATGTGTGTGCCCATGTGTGTGTGCACGGCATTCGTGTGCATGTGTGCACGGTGTTCGTGTGCAGGTACATGTGTGCCCGTGTGTGTGCATGTGTGTGTGTGCACGGTGTTCGTGTGCATGTGCATGTGTGCACGGCATTTGTGTGCAGTTACATGTGTGCCCGTGTGTGTGTGTGCATGTGTGTGTGTGCATGGCGTTCGTGTGCAGGTACATGCGTGCGTGTGCATGTGCATGTGTGTGTGCAGGCGTTTGTGTGCAGGTACATGCGTGCATGTGTGTGCATGTGCGTGTGTGCACGGTGTTCGTGTGCAGGTACATGTGTGCACGTGTGTGTGTGTGTGTGTGTGTGTCTGGAGAGAGGTGGGGGGGGGGGAGGGTGGGGAGTGGGGCACCCTGTGGAGAGCTCAGGGGGAAGGGGGCTGTAATGGAGATTTGTATTCACTGGGGTCCTGAATGCACAAAACAGGCTCCTGGGGCTTCGTGGACAAACTCCTCATCCCCTCTGAGCCTGTGAACTTGACCTCCTCTGAAAAACAAAATCAGTCCCAGCAGCCGTCCGAAGCCAGGCCTGGGATTTTCTGACCACGGCCACGGGCCCAGCTGTCCTGCCCGGTGCGCCACTGTGTTCCGTGTGATGGCCGGGGTGCAGCGGCATTTTGTTCATGTGCTAAGGGGCGTGTCTCTCCCGTCCCCCCCTCCACTGAATAGGGCCGGCCTGGGGCCGGGGCTCTGATCTGCGCAGGGTCCACTCCTCCATGGCCACCGCTGCACAGACCTGTGCAGACCTCCGCGGTTACAGGCGGCACCACCATTTGCTGCGGCTGTGACTTGCCAATGGGCACAGCTGGTTCAGCCCCTTGAGTGAGACGAGGACCTCACAGCCTTGCTCTTGGTGTGTGCAGCCTCAGTTAACTGGGGGCACAGATGGGGTGGTCCCCTAAATTTTCTAAATTTTCTGAGCTTGGCTTTAGGAGGGGTGGGAATGAGCTTAATCACAGGGAGTCACTTCCCTGGTGCTTTGCCCAGTGTTTTCCAAGTCGCGTAATCGGGCGCGTGGGACAGAACATGCCTATGTCACTCGCTCGCCACAGCAAGGGGACCTTTTACCTCCTTCACGGCATCATCCATCTGTTTCAGTTCCTCATAGCGATCCCTGGATTCCCAAAGAGGCTGCAGCATGAACTCCTCAACCACGGGGAAGAGCTGGGCGAGAGGAACGGATTTGTTTAAGCTTTCCCTCATTCTTACGGCGACAGAAACGCTGGGGAGGTCTTCCTCCATTCAGGGTGCACTTCCTCATGTCCCGGCTACGGCCTCCAGGGGCCCCCAAGATGACTGAGGCTCTGAAGCCAGGGGGTCTGGTCAGTGCCTCCTCCCGGCCACCCTTCACTTCTGCGCTGCGGCTGCGTGGTCACCTTTCCCACGGACCGGCCCCAACCCACCCCACCCCACTGCATCCAGGCCGCTCTGATAACCCGTGCTGCGGTTTCCAGCCTCTAAAACGAGTTGCTTGCCGAGACCCCCCATGGCCGATGGGGTGAGAACCATCCCCCGGCCTGGCCTCAGCCCCCGACAGACCCCCCACCCCGACCCACACCTGGGCACTGTGGCTCTGTTCCCGGTGCCCTCTCGCCAGCAGCCCCTCCATGTCACCTGGTGGCTATTCCTTTGTCTCCGCACAGAGCCTTCCCCAACCCCGGGAGGCACAACCCTCCCATCCCTGCCCCACTGGCCGCTGCTCACACAGCTCTGTCTGTCCCTAATGCTTTGTACACTTGTGAGCCACACTCTGACCCCGGCTGCGGGCCCTGAGGGCAGGGAGCTCGATGCATCACAGTACCGCATCCTCAGGATGAATACCACTCTCCCCGCAGGTGTGCGTGTGCATGTGTGTGCAAGTGTCTATATGTGCACCTGCAAGTGTGCACGTGCATGCACGTATATGCACGCACATGTGTATATGTGTGTTTATGCGTGTGTGCACATGCCTATGGCTGCGTACGTGTGTCTGTGCTCAGGTCTGCATGTGTGTGCATGTGTGTGCATCCACAATCCTGCATGTGTGCATGTGTTCGTGCATGTACACGCTTGTGTGTGCAGGGTCTGCCTGTGCGTGTGTGCATTTGTGTATCTCTCACTGCCACGTTGTCTGGGTCACTGACTCACCTTGGTTACCGTTTCAAACATTGGGATCAGGACAAACTTGATGAAGCCGATCTGGGCTGTGGCCTTGGTCACTTTGTCCCGGTCCATGAAAGGGGCCACGGGAAGGCCCTCCGACTTCTCGCGGTCGCTCTGTGGGGGATGCAGCAGAAGCGAGATCAAGACTAAGAATGACAGTGGGATCTGGGGAACACCGAGGGCCACTGTTCTTGGAGAAGGAAAAACCCGAGCGAATGAACCAGCCACCACCCACGCTGCGGTATTTACAGCTGCATGGACGTGATTAAAGGACGTGGCATCATCTGAAGGGCTCAGTGAGTGCTTGCTGGGCACACATGGCTGGTGCATCAGGGCTGTGTTTCGGGGTGGCCAGCGGATTGCACGGGCAGCCTGCTGAGCCCCTCCCTGCTCTCTCCCAGGGCCGAGCAAGCTCTGGTTTAGAGGCTTACTGCACTTTCCCACAGCTCCCGTTTTGGATGACTTGTTTTCAGTGTCCCAGGTTTCCCTACGGCTATGGTTTCAACCTGTCCCACATGGTCCCACCTGGCCCAGGGGCCTCGTCTGCCTCTACAGTGTTTGCTTCTTGACTTTTAGGCAATTGGCTTAATGAGCCCACTGCTGACAGGAGCTCGGGGGTGCTGGGCTCACCACGTTAGCTTTTCTGGGTTACCACTGTCCTTGACATCCTGAGTGACAGCCTGTCGCGCTTGTGACGCACTCCTGGTGAAACTGCCTGCTAGTCCGCCCCGGCTCCCGCCTTCAGCATGAAGCCTTGTCAAGGGGGGCTCTCTGCGGAGCTCTCACCTGCATGAAGTATTCCTCCAACAGACAATCCACCCAGGGCTCGGCCACTTCCATCGGGCGGACCTCATTGGAGATGTCACAGCATTTTATCAAGATCATCTTCAGCTGCAAGAAGAGGTGTCGGGTCAGGCAGGGCACGGATCTCACAGCCCACCTGCTCGTCTGTGCCCAGCCTCGCTGCCAGCGGCTGGAGGAGGCGGAGGACAGGTGGGTGCTGGCCGAGCTGTGACTGTGCTTTGCCACCTCCTGCCGGTGGCTGGGTCATTTCCCTGTGCCACTGGCATCCCTGCGGTCTGCGTTTAGACCCCTTGGCTTCACCTGGGGAGCTGGGATGCACCTCTGCACCCCAAGGTGTCGGAAGCATTTCTGGAGGGGGCTCAAGGAATAGAAAAGCGTGTTTCATGCAAGACATTTTGTATTTGTAATATACCTTGTATATTTTGTAAATGTGTCAAAATATAAATAGTAAAGTTCAAAATAATCTTGATTGTTGGGGATACATGAAAAATATATAGAAAAAGTGTGGTTAGGAGGCATAGGTTAGAGAAGTTAATTGAAAGAAATGTAGAGATTTTGAGAGGATAAACAAAGAAGAGGTGTTTAGACATGTAAGGGCCGAAGGCACCTCCCCGTGGAGAACAGAAGGATGTGTGGGGACCTGCATCGCAGCACCCCACACCCCAGACATGGGGAAGCAGGTGGGAGGGGCCTTGGTCCCCAGTGCTGACTCCACAGCTGGCACCTAGCATCTTCCCTGGGTGGTCGGGTCCCGCTGTGCTGGGCCCTGCCTGCGTGGTGGCTCAGCCATGGTCCTGCCCGTTACCGAAGTGGGGGTGTCTGTCCTCGCAGGCCCTGTTCCGGGCCCTCCCTCTAGCCTTCCCAGCCACCCTGGCCCAGGCCATGTCCCCTCAGCGCTGCCCACGCCCAGCCATATCCCACACGGCCATGCACGGGACTCGTCTTCCCAGGAGACAGCTGACCCCTCACGGCCTGGTGATGTTTGGGTGCACAGTGTGTCCCTGGGAAGGAGAACCCTGATCTGGCCAAAGGATTCAGCCCATTTTTTTTCCACCGTAACCGGCCAGGCGAATGCCTTTGGGACTGACTGCGGAGGATGGGCCCAAATGACCACTAGGAGGAACTGCCAATGCTCCAAATCAACATGGTGGCCGCCACGGAGGACCCGAGGTGGGCTCGGCCTGCCAGGCCACCTGAGCCCGTGGCCCGGCTGTGGGCGTGAGTGGCCCTGTCCCTTGTATCCTCCGGGGTCTTGTGCAGGAGGGAGGGGCTGGGGGGTCGGACCCGGCCACGCACAGCTCCGTGCAGCTCAGGGTCTGGCGCGAGGCATGGCCGAGCTGCATTTCCCAACCTCAGCTGCCCCGTGAAGCCTCTCACTGCCCCCTTCTCCACCCCCATCGCCCTCCTATTCCCCGTGGAACTGTTCCCACCCGTTCTGGCTCTCCTCTGGCCTCCTCCCGCTTCCATGTGCTCAGCTGACCTTTCCTCACATTTCAGAGAGAAAAGAGGTGTCAGAGGGGGCACCATCGACCCTCCTGCTCTCCCGTCTCCAGTGCCACCCTTGGCCTCGGCCTTCTCGCCCGCTCCCCCATCTGGGAGAACAAGGTGGCACCCCACATTCCATTGGTTTCTCTGGAGCAAACACCTTGCGTGCTGTGGATCTGACGTGGTTGCCTATTTTCTGCATCAGTGAAGGGCTGCTTTGGAGCCCCCGACTTGGGGGCTGGCCCCCCCTCTGTCTATGGAAACGAGAGGTCCCTTCCCACAGGCTTATGTGCACTGACACGTGTGTTTACAGCGTGGGTTTATACAGCAGGTGACCCCCGGGGCACTGGCTGGTTAGATGCTCAGCCGGGTTGAGGAGCCGCCCCGTGTGCTTCTTAATCAACGTCTCCGGAGATGAAAGCGACAAAATCAATTTTAAGCACACCATCCACTTTAAAACCGTGAGAATGCCAGAAAATATATTAACATTTAGACCAGGGCCAACGTAACTGGCTTTCTCTTTGAAGGGTGTGAAGGGGGTTTTTATGTCCTTCCTTTCTATAAAGGAAAAGGCAAACTCAAGCACAGGCCTCTTGTTGGAGAGGTTCGTGCGCCTTCTCTGCCACGGCCCTGGCAATCGCGGACCCTGCGACGTGGCCTGGGAGGGAGGGTCCCTGGGAGAGGCTGGATCCCAGGGTGCTGTCCCGGGGCCCTGCCCCCGTGGGAGAGCCAGCTGCAGTCTCAGGGAACCAGTGAAAGATGGATTGCTTTGCCTGCTTCTCCCCTCCAAATAAAATATGAGACACAGGAATGGGAAAATGCCACTGAAGGACAGCTCCGTGTCGGGGCCCACCGGGGGCTCCGCGGGAAGAATCGCGACCTCATGAACCAGCTTCATCGGCACCTGGCTCCCAGGCCAGGCTGGGGCGTCCGGTGTCCTGTCGCTGGTCTGACCTGATGCTCTGACTCACTCGGGCAACTCCCCAAAGAGGAGCCAAACCTACTCACAAGGGTCATGTGCTCCTCGCTGCTGTAGTCGAAATTCTCCATTTTTTCCTTGAAAGAATCCATAATCTCGGCATGCCTCGCCATGTCCGTGGCCAGGACTAATGTGATGATCCCCTGGAAAGCGAAGGAAGCATCAGTGGTGGCGTAATCCCAGCAAGCATCTATGCTTTGTTTCATTTCGTCCTCACACCAATCCTGTGCAGAAGGGGCACGGCCCAACTTTAACAGGTAAAGACTCTGGGACTTGAAGAGGTGCAGGACCGGGCAGAGGTGCCAGGGGGCATGGCCACTGGGTGCGGCCGATCCCAGGTGTGCGCTTGTGACCGAGCTGCCCTGTGTCCTCAGGGAAGGAGGCAGCACATCCACAGGCCGGCTGGGGCCAGGAACCCGCAGCTCACGGGCTGGCGCTGTGCTCACCTGGGTGAAATCCAGCAGTTTGCTGAAGACAAGTTTCCCCTACGTTATTTCCTTCCAGGTCTTGTTGGAGGCCAATCGCTAATTTTCTAACAGTATTTTTTCTATTATCTAATCAGTATGTGATTAGATGTGAACATATTGCTTGAGAATGATCAAAATCAGAATACATTTAATAGCATGCTTCTATTAATAAATTTGTAAGATGATGCAATGAGTTTTAAAAATTTAAATAGTTCATTACCTTGTTAATCAAATATTGATTTAGGAAAAGTAATAATTCAAAACCATACCTCTCCATCCATCCATCCATCATCCATCCATCCATCCATCCATGATCAATCCATATAACAATGCATCCAACATCTATTGATCTATCATCCATCCATCATCCATCCATCATCTAACCATCATCCATCCATCCATCCATTTATTCCACCAACACTCACAGAACATACATTTGTTCCAGGTATAGTGCTCTACTTCTCCAAGAAAACAAAATCACAAGCACCAAATACAAAACCCAAATCAGTCAATATAGGTAACCCCATAATCTCAAAAGTCTTGTGGGGGAAGGGGATGAGGTGACCTGGAGATATGTACCCCAGAAAAGCATGTTCTTAAGCTCAGTCCATCTGAGAACCCTTGTAAGTAGAGCCTTTTGATGGAGTGACTTAATTTGAGGTGTGGCCCATCTCAGTCAGGATGGGTCTTAATCCTATTATTGGAGTCTTTTTTAAGCAGAGTGAAATTTGGACACAGAGAGAGAGAGAAAGCCGCAGAAGGAGCAGCCACAAGCTGAAAGTCAACCGAACCTGGACAAGAAGGGCGCGGCCAGGAGAGGCCGCCATGTGCACTGCCGCGTGACCGAGGAGCCCGGGCCGAGGATCGCTGGCAGTCTGACCCAGGACACCACAGTCTTCAGGGATGACATCTTGATTCGCACTTCTCTTAGCCTCCGAACCATGAGCCAATGAATTCCCAATGTCTAAGCCAAACCGTTGTACGGTATTTGCTTTAGCAACCAGGAGGCATCGTGGGCATTGTGAATTAGGCAATTTTTTTTTTTTGGAGAAGTTGTGGATTTACAGAGAAATCATGCATGAAATGCAGGGCTCCCACGTACCACCTTATTAACACCTTGTATTGGTGTGGTACATTTTATTTTTACAATTGATGAAAGCACATTTTTATAATTGTACTATTAACTTTAGTCCATGGTTTAATTTAGGGTTCATTCTTTGTGTTGTATTGTCCCATGGATTTTTTTTTAAATTTTTATTCTCATCACACATATGCAACCTAAAATTTCCCTTTCAACCACATTCAAATATATAACTCAGTGCTATTAATTATATTCATCACCATTATCCATAACTAAAACTTTTCCATCAACCCAAACTGAAGCTCTGTATAATTTCAGCATTAACTCCCTATTCCCTACCCCAGCTCCATCCTGTGGTAATCTATATTTTAGTTTCCGACTCTATGAGTATGCTTATTCTAATTATTTCATATTGGTGAGGTCATATAATATTTACCCTTTTGTGTCTCGCTTATTTCACTCAATATGATGTCTTCAAGGTGAATCCTTGTCTCAAGGATCAGAACTTCATTCCTTTTTATGGCTGAATGCTATTCTGTTGTATGAAGAGACCATGTTTTGCTTATCCGTTCATCAGGTGATGGACACTTAGGTTGCTTCCATCCTTCGCCAATTGTGAGTAATGCCACTGTGAACATCAGTGTGCAAATACCTGTCTGAGTCCCGGCTTTCAATTCTTTTGGGTATATACTTAGAAATGGGATTGCTGGGTCATGTGATAATTTTATACTTAATTTTCTGATGAACTGACAAACTGTCTTCCACAGCGGTTACACCATTTTACATTCCCATCAATAATGAACGAGTATTCCTATTTCTCCTCGCCCTCTCCAACATTTGTAATTTTCTGTTTTTTTTTTAGTAGTATCCATTCTAGTGGGTGTGAAATGGTAGCTCATTGTGGCTTTGATTTGCATTTCCTGAATGACAAGTGAAGTTGAGCATCTTTTCATGTGCTTTTTGGACATTTCCATATCTTCTCTGGAGAAATGTCTATTACCCATGGTCTTTTGTCCTTGTGTCTAAAGTGAGTTTCTTGTAGACAGCATGTAGATGGGTCCTTTTTTTAATCCATTCTGCCAGTCTGTGTCTTTTTATTGGGGAGTTCAATCCATTTACATTTAATGTTATTACTGTAAGGGCAGTACTTTCTACTACCATTTTGTGTTTTGGAATTTATATGTCATATCTTATTTTTTCCTCTCTTTTTACCTTTCCTGATAATCTTCATTTCTGCACTCTTCTCCAACTCTCTCTCTCT
>PVKY010000266.1:0-58597 GCA_004027775.1 Bradypus variegatus | reverse complement strand
AAGGGGGTTTATTTGGTTACACAGTTACAGTCTTAAGGCCATGAAGTGTCCAAGGTAACACATCAGCAATTGGGTACCTTCATTGGAGGATGGCCAATGGTGTCCAGAAAACCTCTATTAGTTGAGAAGGCACGTGGCTGGCATCTGCTCCAAGTTCTGGTTTCAAAATGGCTTTCTCCCAGGATGTTCCTCTCTAGGCTGCAGTTCCTCAAAAATGTCACTCTTAGTTGCACTTGGCATATTTGTCCTCCCTTAGCTTCTCTGGAGCAAGAGTCTGCTTTCAACGGCCATCTCCAAACTGTCTCTCATCTGCAGCTCCTGTGCTTTCTTCAAAGTGTCCCTCTTGGCTGTGGCTCCTCTTCAAAATGTCACTCACAGCTGCACTGGGTTCCCCCTGTCCATCAGCTCATTTATATGGCTCCAGCGACTCAAGTTAGACCCACCCTAAATGGGTGGAGCAACACCTCCATGGAAATTATCGAATCAGAGTCATCACCCACAGCTGGGTGGGGCACATTCCAAAGAAACACTCAAAGGATTACAATCTAATTAACACTGATAACATCTGCCCACACAAGATTACATCAAAGATAATGGTGCTTGGGGGCACATAATACATTCAAGCTGGCTCACCAGGCATCTGGTTTCCTTGGTTACCCCAGTCAGATTTTCCTGGACCAGAACAGACTCAGGTCTCAGAATGGGTTATATTCAGTGTCAGGTCTTCCTGAGGTGTGTCTTAGAGAGTGGCACACCCTGTGAGGCCTCAGGCTGCTGTGCCTTTCCCAACCTGTCCAGCAGGTGATGCCTGTCAGCCTGGTGCTCCTGATTGGTGTAAAGAGGTATGGCCCCTTTTATTTCTGTTTTGACTGTTTTCCCCCAGACTCTGTGACCTGCTTCTGAATGGAAGGCAGGTAGTAGAGCTGGGCACCACCTCCTTCCTTTTAGGGACAATACACCCCCTAGGGAGTTGTCATCTGCATTTGAATTTTTTCTTGGTTTCTCTGACTCTGTTATCTCCACCCTTGTCTGGGTCAGAGCACTGTGAACTGAAAATGGTTGAGTTTTTCTCCACTGAGCTGCTCAGGTTGAGAGAGAGAGAAAAGGGACAGAAAGCCCCCTGTTAGAGCCAGTCCACGGCCCTCTAGTTTCACTCATTGGCAAAAGGTAACACCTGGTCCTCTGGGCTTCCCCTCCCAGGACAGGGGAGTCTTCTGGCTCTTTAAGGTCAGTCGTCACTGAAAGCCTCTGTCTGCTTGTTGGGGATTTTCAGCTTGTATTCAGCAGTCCACATTTGTTAATTAAAACACCAGTTGGAGCTGGACTGAGCTATATTTGCTTGCTCAGAGAGTGCTGCTCTTTACCACAGCAAGGTTTTCCTGCCATCAGGGGAGGGGACTCCTAGCACATTTCTGCAGTTTTTACTTACAGATTTTATGCTGCGATCTTGGGCATTCCTCCCAATCCAGGTTGGTGTATGATGTGTGGACAGTCATAGTTGCCCCCCAGCCATTATTCCAAGTTATTTACTAGTTGTTCCTAGTTGTTTATTTGTTGTTCCAGGGAGACTAACTAACTTGCACTCCTCTCTATGCCACCATCTTCCAGCCACACCTTTGTAGTTTTTTGCTAAGATTTTTTTTAATCATGACTATGTCTTTAATTTTATGAAGTGTTTTCTCTACATCTATTGGGATGATTAGAGAGTTTTTGCCATTTATTCTGTCAATGTGGTGAACTTAAATGATTTATTTTCAAATGTTAACTTAACCTCACATTCCTGAAATATATTCTACTTTATTATGGTATATTAAAGTTTGAATGTATTAACTGATTTGTTTGCTAATTTTCTTTTAGTATTTTTGTACTTATGTTCATGAGACATGTTGGATTTCAATTTTCTTCTCTCCTGAGATCCTTTTCAAGTTTGGGATCAAGTTTTAAGGTAGCTCAATTAAACAAATTGGGATGTTTTTCTTTTTCACATATTCTCTGGAAGAGCTTTGTAAGATGGTAGGATTTCTTCCTTAAATATTTGAAAGAATTCACCAGTGATTGGGGTTAAAGTTTTCTTTATAGTAAAGTTTTAAATTATGGATTCAATTTCCTTAATAGATATAGGGCTAGTCAAAGTTTCTATGTTTTCTAGTTTCAATTTTGGCAACCTGTGTTTTTCAAGAATTTGGTCTACTTTATCTAAATTCTGAAATATCCATTTATTGTTCAGATGTAAACAATATCCTCTTACTAATATTATAATAATGTTAATAATCTGTGTGATGCCACCTGTTCATTCCTGATCTTGGTGATTTGCATTTCATTTTCTTTCCTAGTATCTATTTTAGTTAACTGTGCTGCTCAAAGCAATACCATGAAATGGGTTGGCTTAAGTAATAGAAATTTATTTGTTTACAGTTGGACTGTAGAAAAATTTCCAAATCAAGTCTTCATCAAGGGGATGCTTTGTTCCTGGAGACTGGTGGCTGGCGACCCTGGGCTCCTTTGCCATGTGGCCAGGCCCGTGGCGGCATCTGCTGGGCTCTCCCTTCTCCTCTGGGTTCCACTAATTTCTGATTCTTGCTTCCTGGCTTTCTCCCTGTCCATCTGAATCACATCCCTTTTATAAAGGACTCCAGTAAGAGGATGAAGACACTGAATGAGGTGGGTCACACTTTCACTGAAGTAGTCCCATCCAGAGGTCCTGCTTACCCTGGGTCCACAGCCACAGGAATCGATTAGATTTCAGAACATGTTTTTCTGGGGTCCGCACAGCTGCAAAGCTTGATGATGCAGCATTATGCTGGGGGCTTCCAAGCCTTGTGAGCCTGTCTATCCTCATCCATTTCTTGGCTTTCCCTCCCCACTTCCCTTGAGCTTTACTGTGGACTCCCAATTTTTTTTTATTCAAGGTATTATCCTCCATTGCCATCATTATTTTTGATGCTTGGTCATTTCCCCAAAGGGCCCTTGTCCCTTTTAGGGAGAGTAGTAGTTAGAAACCAAGACCCGGGTCCCGGGTGTGCTCGTTGCCAGAGGGTGTCAGTGTACAGAGCTAGAAGAGTTTTAAAACATTAAATTAAACCAACATCTCCCATTAAATCTAGCACTACAGGGTCTTCCTCACCCTCCCACTTTCCTTGCCTATACATCCCCCCTTCCCCTCTGGCCGCAACCCTATCAAACCCTCACTTGTTGTTCCAGGCTTTCAAGCATAACAAAAGCAGTGGCACTGACCCTGCCGTGCCCCCCCCCCACTGCCCGCCATGCCCTGCCTGCCTCCCTGCTTCAGTTTTGTAAAGTTGTGACAACCTGCAAGGCGGTAGAGTTGGTGCCGTTTCAGGAAGTGCAGGGGACGATGGATCCAGGGAGGTCTGGGGGCAGAGCCCAAGCACCTGGCTCTCAAAGGGTGGCCCTGGGGCCTTGTGGGGCATGGAGACAGGGTCTGGGCATTCCCATCTGCTGGTGAAGAGGCAGCCACGGACATTAGTGACTCTGAGCTCCACTTCACCCAAGGCCACCCCAGCCTGCCACACAGCAGGAAGCCTGTCTCCGAGACACTGTCCCTGTACCCCACACTCAGGCAACACCTCATGAGCCCCCACCCCTAACACACAGCTTCACCAAATCCACACTGGCTCTCTATCAGCACAATGCCCTTTCTCTGTAACTGCCAGGATAGATTCCATGTAACAGGTGCTCCATGAAGATTTATGAGGTAGATGGATGGATGGATGGATGGATGGATGGATGGATAGAAGAATGGATGGATGGATGGATAATGGATAGATGAGTGGATGAGTGGATGAATAGGTGGGTGAATGGATGGATGGGTGGATGGATGGATGATGGATGGATGGATGGATGGATAGATGGATGGATGGTGGATGGATGGATAGAAGAATGGATGGATGGATGGATAATGGATAGATGAGTGGATGAGTGGATGAATAGGTGGGTGAATGGATGGATGGGTGGATGGATGGATGATGGATGGATGGATGGATGGATAGAAGGATGGATGGATGGATAGAAGGATGGATGGATGATGGGTGGATGGATAGCTGGATGGATGGATGGATGATGGATAGATGAGTGGATGAGTGGATGAATATGTGGGTGAGTGGATGGATGGATGGGTGGATGGGTAGATGGATTGATGGATGGATGGGTGGATGGATTAGTGGATGGAAAGATGGATGGGTGGGTGGACAGGTAGATGGTTGGATGAGTGGGTGGGTGGGAAAATGAATGCACAAGCAGTATGACTTGCAGGACTGCAGAGGTAAGGAGCCATCCTTAGAGACCCATTTCCGTTCTTCTCTGATGAAGGAGACCTCTCACCCAAGAGAGGAAAACTCACTCCCAGGCTCCCCCAGCCCCTCTGCTCCAGAGTGAGTCCCTCCCCGCCCTGAACCTGTCAGGAACCTCCCAGGTGTGAGGGTACTGGGGCTGTGTGTGTGACTTTCCTGGGTGCCTGCAGCCCTGTCAAGCTGCTACCCCATTGGGGGCTGCTGGTGACTCTGTGGGGCTTGGTGACATCTCTGATGTTGAAGCCAGGCTGGTCTATGAGGGCCAGCAGTCTCCGCTGGAGGTCCAGTGGCCGGCCACACAGTGGCCTTGCCCTGGAGGAGCTGTGGGTGGTCATCTGTGGGGAGGGGCAGACCCTCAGGCCAGAGCCCTGCAGGTGGTGGTCTTGGGACTGTGGCCTTTGGCAGGGTGAACAAGACCCCAGACTTCCCACCAGCCCAGGGGAGGGAGTGGCCAGAGGGTCAGAAGTGAGGGCCTGGGGCCCGGCCTTGCAGCTCACTTCCACAGGGGAGGTGGAAGTATGTGTGCAACCTTGGTGAGCATGTGAGCACACACTTGCATGCACACACGCACACACTCGTGTACAAAGCACGCATGCACCTTACACTCATGTACACATTTGCACACACTTCACACACATGCATGCAGTGATGCATGCACAGATGCCCACACACGTGCACACACCTCACACACATTCAGCACTCATATAGGCATGCACACACATGCACATACACACTCTGTTCCCTGAGTCTGCCCATAGCAAGCTGAGTCTTTATGACAAAGAGGACTGGGGGCCCCAAGAGTTAGGGGAGCCCCAGGAAGCTCCAGGGTCACCCCATCTTCACCAGCGGTGGGAGGCAGGGCTGAGCCCTGGCAGCCGAGCAGATGCCCAGATGTGCCCCTGGTGGCCTAACACTCCTGGAGCCCCCAGCAGGCCTCCCCCATGCATTGGGACTTGGGGTGCACCAGCTGTTCCCCCAGGCAAGGATGTGGCCCTTGCAAGGGACCCCACTCCTCTCCTCCCTCACCCCTGGGTGGCCACGCAGTTTGGGCTGCCAGGACGAGCCCTGGGGTCCCGGCCCTGGGAATCTTCACCCTTCCTGCACTGACGCTCCTTCCTGGGACCCTCTCCTGATGCCGTCGCCCCGAGGGACATGTGGGGGCTGCGGGGGCAGGGGATGAGGTCTGGGGCTCTGGGTGGAGGAGCTGGAAACACTAAGCCAGGGGTGGGGGTGACTAACCCTCGGGCTGGCACACAGGACCCCAGATCACTCACTGGCCACCCCAGGCTCATGCCAAGGGGACAGGGGCCTCCCCGTCCGAAAACGGGGTTTGCCCAGCGTTTCCGGTGAGAACGAGGCGCTCGCAAGGCCAGCCTGTACCTGGGCGGATGGATGGGCAGCTGGACCTGATCATCAGGGGCTCATGGAAGGGGGCAAAGGAGGGCCTGGGGGCTCCCTGCCATCCGCGTCTTCGAGGACTTTTCCAGCTCCACAGGGTCTGCTCGGTGCCCGGCGACTGAGCCCCTCCCGCAGCGCTTGGAGCCCTGGTTCTGTCCAAGTTTGAACCTAAAGCATTTACATGAGAAAGAAATTCACAGCTTCAGCTTCGTGCCCAGTAGCACAAAGAGGGGGCGGCGCCTGGGCCTCGGGGGGGGGGCGCAGGCAGCACAGCTGCCCCCAGGGAGCAGGGAGTGGGGAGCGGGCCAAGACCCTGCCCTCCTGCAGGCAACAGGGGCCTGCGGGGTCCAGCCAAGGGGCTCTGGGGTCCAGACAAGACGCCCTGCAGCACCGAGACCCGCCCCCCAGTCAGTACAGCTGCTGCCCTCGGCTGTCTCAGCCAGGCTCTCCACAGCCACACACGGACAGCGGTCCGGGCGAACGCGGACGGAGGGCAGAGGTCATGGGGCAGAGGGAGGCCTGCCATGCTAGGGACACGGCGCCCTGTACCGCGCCCTCCTGCTCACGCCCTCACCCCACCCAGGAAGCCCGAGTGGCACGAGCCAGGGCCTTCAGGGGTCATGGTCAGCCACCATGTCCCGCAGCCGCTGTGCCCCCTGGAGGCCCGAGGAAGGAGGGGCAGCCCCGGACATCTTCTCCACCAGGTGCCCAGAAGTGCAGGGGCTCCCCGGGTCCTCCCCGGCCCCCCGTGCACTTCCCAGAGGGCTGGGCCTGGCTGCAGGGTGCACCCCAAAGCTGCTCTCGAGGGCACTGCTGCCTGGCTGAGGGGTCAGTGGGCCCGGGAGGAGGAGGGTGGGGTGTGGTCAACGGGGGCAGTGCCTGGGGCTGCCCAGGACCTCATGGACCCCAAGATTCCCGAGCCTGGCAAGACCCTTGGACAGCGGTGTCGGCTGAGCCGAGGCGGCAGTCCCCACCCCGCCTGCTCCCGCTGCCGCTGCTGCCCGGGAGCCCCTGCCGTGGCTCAGGGAAGCCCAGCGGTGGCCGCGCACATCCGCCCGGCATCGGCTATTCATAGCGTCTGTCCCATGAGCGCTGTCAGGAGCAGGGGCAGCGCAGGGAGCCGGCGGCTGCCCCCACGCAGGTCACGGGGCGACTGAAACAGAGGCCTGGGAAAGGCCCGGCACAGGCACAGGTCAGCCCTTCCCTGCAGGCCCCTGTGCTCCCCAGCCCACGTCCAGGAGCCTCTGCCTCCCCAGGCCCGTGGGGTGCAGGGCACAGAGGCTGCCTTGTGAGGGGCGAGGGGCGTCAGCAGGTGCAGGCAGCACGGGCCCCCCCTCGGCAACCCCCACCCAGGCCCAGCGCTGCACGTCCCCCCGTGTCCAGCTGCTGGCTGCTCAAGGCCCCACGCCCCGCCCTGCCTGGGCCACACCCTCATGGTCGCCCGGCTGCTCTGAGGGGTGCCCTGGGCCTGAGGGGCGGGGGTGGGGGATGCCGGGAGTCGTGGAGGTGGGGGCCCAGGGTCAGCTGCTCCCCCCGTGAGGGCACCAGGGGACCAGCTTCTCACTGTGTCCCTGAATGTGTGCTGGGAGGGGTGTGGCTGGGGTGGGAAGAGGTGGGAGGGCAGGGAGGGTGAGGGGAGGGGGGGGAGAAGGGAGGGAGGGGGGGTCGGGGCCCCTTGCCTCGGTCCCCTCCCCTGGCTTGCTGGCCTCTCGGTCCAGCTCTTGTCCTCCAGGTCCCAGCGCGGCCGTGTCGGCCCCTGTCCCGGGCAGGGCGCAGGTGTGGGGTGGCTGGGGGCGTACTAGGGCAGGTCAGGTGGGTGGGGAGCACAACGGTGAGCCCCTGGTGGGGCGGGAGCCTGGAGGCCGTGCACCCACCTCCCTGCCTGTCCAGCCTGGCCTGGCTGCTGCTGGAGCCACTGCGGTGTGGACGGAGACCGAGGCCCGACAGCAGCACCGTCCCTCCACACGGCTCGACGGGGTGGGGGCTTGCAGTGAGCAAGGCCGGGCCGCACCCGGGGCTCCTCTCAGACCCCCCAGGGCAGGAGGAAGCCGTGGGGACCCCTGCCCACCCAGCAGCGGCCACACAGGTGTCCTGCCCATTGACCCCGCTTGCCGTAGGCCCCGCCGCTCCCCATTGCCTCCTACGGCTGCTCCCGGACACCCCGTCCGCAAGCTCGGAGCCAGAAACTTCTCGGCCTTCAGGAGAGCGGGAGGCTCAGGGGCAGCTCCAGCTTCTGCCGTGGGGATCCTGGACGCGCTTCCAGTCCGGAGACACCTTGCTGCACCCACCACCCTCTTGCCAGGTTTCCGACCCAGCACTGGGCCAGACACGGGGTGAAATCAGGCCCCAGCGTGAGGCGTTGGAGGGTTCTGGGCCCTTTCACGTGCCCGGCGGCCAAAAGGACAGCGCTGGCCGGGTCCCATCACCTGGGGGGCCCCGTGGGATGAGGGGACCCAGCCTGACCCCTCACGAGTGACGCGGTGACCGGGACCAGCAGCACGTGGTATCCCCCAGGCTGGGGCGGAACCCGCAGCTCCCCGAGGCAGTGGGGGCTCTCTGCAAGGACCTGGGCTGCCCCGGAGGGTGTGGGGCATGGCCTCAGCTGGAGACTCTGCCCCCTCAGACTGCGGGTCACAGCTGTCCACCGCAGCCCCTTGCCAGCCTGAGCCGGCGTTTGGGGCACCCGAGGCCTGGGTGGTTAGAGGGACGGGGCTGGGAGGTGCAGAGGAGGGTCCTGAGGCCCAGCGTCCAGCTCCGTCACCCCGGGAGGCCCGCTGCCGTGGGAAATGTGGACGGCGGACAGGCCTCGGGCACAGCCAGAGGCAGCCGGGGCCACAGCTCCTGGGGGACCCAGGCCTCAGGGCAGCAGACGCCCTCACCGGGTCCCTCCTCCCAGAGCCGCGGGGACAAAGCCAGCTTTGTGGGGCCACAGCCCCTCCCCGCCTGCACAGAGATGCTGTTCTTAGTTTAATCCTTTCGCAGAGGTAGCCGCTGCCTTTCAGCCGCTGTCCACGTCTCTGTGACTTTCATGCCGCCAGAGGTTCCACCCTGGCCCAGCAGCCCAGACCCACGGGGATGGACACTGCCCATGCCGCAGCCCCAAAGGACAGCCTGTCCTTCAGCCAGGGGCTGTCCCCTTTCTGCGAGGAGGCGATGGGAAGGGGCAGGGGCAGCTGTTTCACCCGCATCTCCCGCCTCCCTGTCCCCTCCACGCCTGTGGTCAGCGAGGCCCTGACAGGCCACAGGCAACACAGAGAAAAGGAAAGAAGCAGAACCCAAAAGGAAAAACGTCTTCATTCACTCTCCTCTCCCCCACTGCAGCAGATTTGGAGGACACCTGAGGGCTGGAAGAGGAAGCATAAAGCAGCCCCTGGGTCACTTCCTTCCGGGCCCTTTAGGTAAATATAAACAACAGGACGCAGCTCAGCGTGCATCTAACAGGAGCTCAGCCTTCTCCATGCGGCTCTCGGCTCCGCCCTGGCCGGCCTGTGTCTGCGCTGCGCAGTCCAAAGAGACAACGTCCCGGGAGCCCGACGAGCTCGAGACGTGAGGGTTCCTCGGGTGGAGCCCACGGCTGAGGGGGCGGCTGCATTCGGAGCTCCGGAAGGCTCCAGCCGCAGCCAGTCCCTCACGGTCCCCGACAGACCCTGGGGACAGCCCCAGAGGCCAGGGGACCGTCAGCCCACCCCCTCGGGCAATTTCGTGGAACCCACAGGAGCCCCGGGGGCCTCGGGGGCACGTGTCCGTCCACAGTGAGCCCTGCTGCTGGCTCGGTCTGGCCACTGCCCCCCACCACTGCTCTCCCGGCTCCCCAAAAAAGGATACACCTCAGAAGCAGACAGATGGACAGCCGGACGATGGCAAGGTCCCCCATCCCGAGGAGAGCTCTGGGGCCCGGCCCTCGGTTCCTGCGGCCTCGGGGAGAACCCTGCCCAGATCCTCCTGGGGCTGTGGCCTTCCTCCCCCTCAGGCCCCACAGGGCTGTGGCACCGACCCCTGGGCAGCACCCTCTGCCAAGCTACGGGCACACAGGCCCTCTCCCCCGGGCTGGGACCCTGGCCCCCAGCACCCTCCTGTCCAGAGGCAGCCGCCACCCTCACAGCCCCGTTGCCCCCTCCCACACCTGGGCTGGCCCCGACGGCACAGCTCCTGGCTCAGCCTGCCCCAGCGGCCCCCTCTGGCACCCCAGCCGGAAGCGCCTCCTGCCTCGGCCTCGGGCAGGGCTGGCTCTCGGGGTGGCCGCCCCCATGCCTAGCTGAACTGGCACCGGGCAGCGTGGCCCTCGCCGGACCCCTGCGCCTGGGGTGGCCACGCACCAGCTCTGGACACTGGCTGCATCAGGCAGAGGCCCTGGGAGCTGACCGCCCTGGAGGGGTCTCTTCACCCCAAACACAAGGCAAACCTCAGCCGCACAGCAGATCCGAGGGCCCAGGCTCCCCACCGTCACGGCACCGCAGTAAAACCGGAAACGTAACAGAGGCAGCAGTGCACCCCGGGTTTGTTTGGAAATAAACAGGAGACTCCTATGGAGATCAGGAAACAGCAGGAGGGCGATGAGTATCTTCTAGGAGCAGAGCCTGGGGAGCCGCACCTTTCCAGGCAGGTGTCAGGTGGGGAGAGAATGAGCACGAGGGCCTCGTCACCAGGGACAAACAGCGGAGTCAACAAGAGGAAGGCGGCATCAGGGATAGAGCAGAAACCCACGCTCTAGGAACGGAGACCCGACGGCCAGTACAAACCAGAACGACAAGACAGGAAAGAGACAAAGCAAGCGAGAGGGCGAGGGGCTGGCGGCACCAGGCGGGCGGAAGGCGGCCCTGTTCCTGGAGTCCTTAGAACGCCACGGAGAACCGGTGCCAAAAGCTCAGATGAAAGGGACAACTTTCTAGAGAAATAGAACCAGAAATGGAAAATCCAAATAGGCTGTGCCTGTTAAGGAAACAGGATTGTTACTTAGAGATCTACCCCACCCCACAGAAGCCAGAAGCAGGTGTCAGCTTCCTAAGTTCTGGGGAACGCATCATTCCCACTGAGATGAGGAGTCTCAAGAGAACGGGAAAAGCAGAAAACTGCCCAGCTCAATGGATGGGTCGGTTCACCTTGACACACGAACAGAGGGCAGCACAGAAGGGAGACCCCAGGCTTCCCCACGAGCACTGAAGCAAAACCCACTTGATGGACGGAATTCGGTCACGCGAAGCCCACCGCCCTCCGGGGACAAGGCCAGGACATCGCGAAGCCCACCGCCCTCCGGGGACAAGGCCAGGACGTCCAGACACGCGGGGATGGTTTGAAAGTGGGAAGCCAGTGACTGTGCTCCACCACGTGGCGTTTCCTTGTTTTAACTTCAAAGTCATGAGAAATAAACATATAAAAATAGTTTTTTACTTTGGCAAAAACGTGGGCTTTCCCAGCGGATGCCGTGAGTCGGCTGAAAGGCTCAGCGTGTGCAGCCGACGGGGAAACTGAGCCGGAGCCGGCACCTCTGTGCGCGAAGCAGCCAGGCCAAGGCTTCCCCTCAGCACAGTGGGGAACGGCGACCCCAGAGCTGGGGACCTGTCGGCCGAGTGGCTGCTCAACTCCTGTGCTGGCCAAGAGAAACTTCTAGAAACCTGCACATGTGGCCGGACGCCCTCCCCATCTCACAAGCTCATGGCTCCCGTCACCCGCTCCCGCCAGCGCCCCCGCTCCTTCGCAAGCCCACGGGTCCTTCCTGGAACTCACCTGCTCCAGCGGCCAGCCCAGCTCCGGCCGCACAGGGGCCCAGGCCTTGTCCCTCAGGCTTGCGGGGGTCCGGAGTGTGGCAGTGCCTGCTGCCATCCACCCCCTTGCCCACAGCCTCCCCCAGGGCCTCCCCACGATCAGGGTGACCCCCTCTCCGCTGCCTCCAGGGGGTGAGGCGTGGGGAGGTGCAGCTGGGCGCCTGGGTGCTGCCCACCCTTCTGGAGCTGCGAGGCAGAGCCCCCGGCACGGGCAGCAGCTGCTTCACAGGACTCGCCCGTGGCCGGGGGCAGCGTCTGCCCACATCCTCCCTGCCGGGCGCCTCCTCTCCCTACCACATGTGCCCCTCCCAGGGCTGCTCCGGAGGCTCCGCGAGGGGCCAAGGGGCCGTCGCCAAGGCCAAGATGTCTGCTGCCCGGGGCCATGGCCGGGGCCCACCCCACAGACGTACCGGCCACAGTCCGCCAGGCTCCTGCCCCAGGGCTGGCGACTGTCCCCAAGGGGAGCACCTGGGTGCAGAGCCGTGGCCAAAGGGGCGCCCAAGAGTGGCTGCTCAGGAAGGGCTGCGGCCTCCCCTCTCCCCGAGCTTCCGGCCTCCTTCTCACCAGGGACCCCTGGTTTGCACATGTGTCTGAGGGGGGTGGGGTGCTAAGCACTGCCCCCCATCTGCCGGCCAGAACCACAATGCTGAGGGGGATATCCCAGCCCCCATGTGACACCTATAGGACCAGGAGCACGTCCCGGCCTGGGTGGGCAGGTCACAGAGCCTCGGGGGGCTGCTCCCACAGACCCCACCTCCAGACCCTGGGAGGGGGCACCCCCACCCCCCGAGTATACCAAGCCCCTCCAGAGCCCAAAGGCCCCTGCGCCAGGACCTGGGGTCTGGCCAAGGTGGTGTGGGCAGCATGTGCCCAAGGGGCCTCATCCCTGCGAGACCCTGGCCCCAAGGGGCCCCTTTCCCGAGAGACCCCATCTCTGAGGTTGCCCCATCCCCGACGGGTCACGCAGGATGACAAGAAGGGGCATTGGACAATCGAGACCCACAGCTCTGCCCCCCAGAGCGGTCAGCACGTCCAGAGGGACGTGGCACCACTGGCCACTCGGTCCACGGTGCTCCCTGTGCATGGCTCACGGCCTCCA
Organism: Bradypus variegatus; assembly: GCA_004027775.1. NCBI lineage: Eukaryota > Metazoa > Chordata > Mammalia > Pilosa > Bradypodidae > Bradypus > Bradypus variegatus. The sequence continues at coordinate 46,028 of PVKY010000266.1, read as the reverse complement.
GCGCCTCCCGGCTTCTGGTTTCAGCCGCGCCCCAAGGCTTCGGCCGCTGCAGCCTACAGGGCCAGCCGCTCCCGAACCACCGCCCTGTCCCCGTGGCACTCCCCCTCCTGCCTGCGGCCCCTGTCCCAGGTGCAGAGCCGTAGGGCAGCCCCCGCCTCCACACAGGTGAGGAGCCCGGGGGCACCTGCCCTGGAAGGGGGTGGGGCCGTGGAGCAGTTCCCGGCCCCTTCCGCCCAGCCCCAGACAGAGACCCAGAGGACAGACACACGGAGAATTTAATTTATTAAAATGCCTCCTCCCTCCCGCACGGCCAGCCCAGGCCACTCCGGCCCATGACCAGAGCAGAGAGAAGCTGGACGAGCCTCTCGGTAGATGCAGGAAAGGCATTTTATTAAATTAAATTCTCCTCGTGGTTTTGAAAGCAGCCCAGCAAGGCAGGAATGGGATAAAAGTGCCTACAAGTGGCCTGCAGCCCCCAAACTCCAGGCTGAAGCCTCCCCACGAGACCGAACCCACCCCCCCGACGAACACCGACAGCCAGGGCCCGCGGTGCGGAGAGGAAAACAAAATCCAAGGTGCAGACCCTGAGAGGGAAACAGAAGCTCCGTCACTCGTGGCAACACGACTGATCGTATGGAAAACCGTAAAGAAGCTGGGGAGGAGTTACTGGAACGAATCAGTGATTTCAGCGCAGACACTCAAGACAAGGTTGATATGAAAAATCCAGCGTCTCCCACAGACGGGCAACCAACAGGAAAGGAACATTCAGAAACGATCGGTTAGAACGGCGTGAGAGACTTCAAATTCCCCGGGACCGTCCAGCGGCAGCTGTAAAGCAGGTCCCCTCGCATTCCCTCCTCTCCAAGAAGGGGTCCCGGCTGCCCCTTCTCCTGGCATCCCCAGGGCAGCCCGCTGGCCACGCAGTTTCTCGGGGGGCTGGCTGCCCCCTGGTTCCTGCCCGAGCAAATGGCCGTCTTTTCACGTTCCTGGGAGCTGCGGGTCACTCATGGCTCCGGTGAGAGAGACGGCCCCAAACCCCCAAGTGTCTGCTCGGCATGATGCGCTGCCCTACTGTGCGCTTGGAAGCTGCCAGTGTCATTTCACTATCTTCAAGGACCGGCCAGCCCTGAGCTGAGTGACTGGAGCCCAAGTGGCCGGAGGGTCCACTGGCCCCCAAAACCGTACCTGAGAAACACGGGGAGGACAGACGGACCCTTCTGTGGTGGCCAGGCTGCTTCACACACGGGGAGCCCCGGCCGTACGGGAGACCATGTGCCCTTTAACGGTTCTCTCCTTGTTGCTTCAAGATGAGGCTGGGTCCAGATAACGATGGGTCATTTGGAGACACTCGCTCTCCACGTTGGCAGCTTCAAAACAGTAAAAATAATAACAAGATGGACAGCTCAGCTCGGGGCAACCTCAGGACCGTCTGAGAGTTACTAGCACATTAATGCCTCGAAAAGTCATCCGTGTCTTTAAAAAATCTTATGCTAAGTGATTTGATATTTTACTCGCAGAGAACCCCAGTGAAACAAAGGGGGTGCAGGTTAAACAGAGGATAATTTTAGACAGTTTTAAATCTGACACCTCGAAAGCAAACCCATCCTGCAGGACTGAGGGGCTCGTCCTCTAAAGCCCCATCCCCTCGCCTAAACCAACTCGCATTTTTTGGCTGCAGAGGGCAGACACACAGCCAAGTCTGCTTTCCCAGGGAAATCCATGCGGGGTCAGGATCCGACAGCTGGCTGGAGAGAGGGGTCTGCAGAACAGCTTCGTCTCTTACAGCTGCCTTTCAGAGCACTGTCATCTCTCCCGCTTCTCCCAGAGGTGACAGATCCAAGAAGGGTGGCCCCCGTGGCGGGGAGGGGAGGCCCAGGGGGCAGCTGAGCCGTCCAGAGTCCAGGCCGGGAAATGGGAAAGCAGTAACTACCATGTTTGAAGATGCCCTGCGACGAAATAAATGGCATTTAAACTCCTGGAATAGGGCAAGACGTTGTCTTTTTTCTGCAATGGTGTTACCTTGGATTAAATGCTGACGTGGGTGAGCGGTTCCTCGTGGAAAGAGGCTTCATGTGTGTCCGTGGGATCCCCAGGGAGAAATCTGCCAGAAAGGCCTGTGCACAGCTGTGCATGGACAGGCTCTGTCTTTCCTGGTTTCTAGAAGCCTCAGGGAACTCGGGCACCTGGGGAGCACAGAGAGGCCGTCAAAGAATTACTCAACAGCCACCGGGGACCTGCAGGTTCCTCCTGGAAGGAAAGACCCCACTTCACTCGGGTGGAAGCCCAGGGTCTGGGGACACGCGAGCTGCCCTGCAGATGGCCCAGCAGTAGTGGGACTTTTCTGTATTATTATGGATGGGATTTTAGGAAATATAAGTTTCCTTTGTGTGTATATTGGAGAAGGTAGAGAAGAATCTGCCATTTCTCTGAATACTGATTTGACCCAAGGCTGGGCCTGGAAAAGGCTAAACCCTCTGCTGAGTTATGTTGCAGGAACATCAAGTGGCTTTTTGTAAGTTGTAAGTTGCTTTATTGTATTTCGAGTTAACATAAATAAACATGGTGATTTAAACAATGGAAAGGAAAAACATTATTGAGAAAAAATTTGAAAGACCTAAATAACGGAGGGGCTATGCCATAGATCAATAAGGAGAGGTTGTCAGTTCTCCCAAAACTGGTTGATGGTTCCATACAATTTCAATCCAAATAGCAACAGGTGGCGTGGGCGCGTCTCGACAGTGTGTGGAAACACCTCTGAAACGGGGGCTTGCCAGGCAGACCCCCAGCCCTCGGCAGCGAGACAGAGCGAGGGCCGCGCGGAGAGAGGCCTTTGCGGTGGAATCCTCCACCCTCACGGGAAACGTGACGCCGCCGGGCGCCACCCCGCACACAAACCACCTCGGCGGCCTCCACCTCACCGGGGAGGAGGGAGCGGCCTGAAGAGGCTCCGAGTCTGCCCAGGATTCCTGCACGTCGGAGAGGACAAGGCGGCCGAAGGAACCCGGGGCACAGGGCCTGAGCGAGGACAAGCTGGGACCAGGGGAGCGGTCAACCCGCAATGCCCGGTCAGTGGCAGCGTTGGGGCTCAGAGGGTGCGGGCACCTCCTCCGCTGGCAAGGATGGAACTGCTGCAGCCACGAGGGCACAGCTGGGACCCGGGGCACCCCAAGATGTGGTGACACAGATGGGACCAGGGCACCCCGAGACATGGTGACGCAGATGGGACCAGGGCACCCCGAGACGGTGACGGGAACCTCCAGGCACCTCGAGGGCTGCAGTGGCCGGGGCGGGATGTTCAAAGCAGAGAAGCCGCAGGAGGGCTGGATGCATGTTTTGGGGAGCCCCATGCCTTCAGGGGATGGGTGGGTGGGAACCGAGGCCCCGGTGGCTACGGGGTATCCACAGGGTAACCCCTCGAGCTGCGTGAGCCTCTCGAGGGTTTTATTCCACAAGACGGAGTTTTAAAAACCAAGGCAGCCTCGTGTTCACTCAGTTCTCCGAATTCAGACCCCCCTTTTGGGTAGAAGTTTCCACTCAGGCTGCGCCCCCCGCCAGCCTGGCCTCGCATGTCCCTGACCTTCTCCCCACCCTCTGCCGGCCTCTGCCCCTGCCCTGGGCCGCGACCCTCACTGGGGTCCCTCGGGCTGTCTAAGGGGTGCCCCTGCCTCCGTGGTGCCCCACAGATACCCACCAGCCTCACAGCTGGAGGGTCCCCAGGAAAATCCTACAGAGGCACAGGCCAGGCCAGGCCAGCCTCCCCTCAGAACTGCCCTCCGGTCCCCGGCTCCCGCCTGGAGCCAAAGCCAAAGCCAAAGCCCATCATAGCCCTCCCCGCCTCACCCCCGCATCACTCAGAGCCAGTCCCGCAGCCCCCAGGGCCCCCCACAACCTCCTGCAGCCCCTCGCGGTTCCCCACAACCTCCCAAGACCCCCAGAGCCCACCCACGGCTGGCAGCCTGGTTTCCTACCCCACAGCTCACCCTGGCCCCGCCGTCCTGCTCCCAGCCCCACGCCGTCCCCTGCCCTCCTCCCCTCTGGGCCCACCGTGGACGCCCACAGCGACCCTGACCGCCGGCCGGCTCGGGTCAGCGCGTCTGCCCCCGCGGTGGTCTCCAGCTCCCCGAGCGGGAGGAGTCTCGGAGGCCGGGGGGCCTGAGGCGGGTGTGGGTGGGTGTGGGGGTCCTGGGCGTTGGGAGGGAGGCCCCGCCCCGCCACGGGCACCGGCGCTGACGCACATCTCGAACAATCGGCCGCTTCCTGTCCGTGTGACATAAGAAAAGCAGGAAGCCGAGAGGTGTTTATCTGAGCGAGTGAGATAAGCAAGTTGTGTGACATTCTGCAAAGGCACCGGCTCTGGTGGGACCATCGGCCGGGCAGGGCCTTAAGGGCACCAGATTCCCACCGCGGACGCCTGGGACCCGGCCGCTCAGTGTCCGCTGGCCCCGGGGCAGCTCCCAGCCCGAGCCCACCCCGGGAAGCCCCAGCCCCTCAGGGAGCCTGGCTCTTCACGTGCCAGCCTCGCGGGGCCTCGGACCACTGGGATGTGTGTTAAGTCGAGACCCCGCAGCCTTGCCTGGAGCAGGCCCAAGTTCACAGCCACCACTGCACCGATGTCCTGCGGTGGCCGACAGATGGCCTCTGGCCCTGCCCCCAGGAGCGTGAGGGCGGGGGTGGGTAGGGTGCTTGAAGGAGACTCAGGCTTAGCAACTAGGGTACGGCCACAGTTCCCCAGTGGGGATCCCCTATGCACACCCAGCTGCCCCTCCTGGGGTCTCCCTGGCTGCCCCCCACCATGAGTCAGGGTGTGGGGCTCAGCGGGAAGTAGCCCCGACCCGGGGAGCCAGGGACCCCAGCTCGGACTGACGGCCGCGCCCACTGACCTCCCCTCCCCCCTTCCCGCCCAGCACGACACAGACCCAGGAGCTGTGGGGTCGGCCCTGGGGGGCACTCCTGACACGGCCTGGGGGGGACGGAAGGGTGTGGGCACGCAGGAAGGGTGGGACAGACAGACACCACGTCATCCCAAACAGCTTATTACAGTGATCTTCGCTTTAAGAAACAGAATCATTCTAGAAAAGTCAGCTGCCAAGCTGACTTCATGAAGACACTGCTATTTTTTTTTTTATCGTAAGTTGGTGGGAATAAACAAAACAAAACAAAATAATAGAGTAAAATAAATCCACGCAGGGGCAGGGGGCATGAAGCCCCAGAGGCCGTTTGGGCGTGGGCTCAGCTGGATGGCGGTGCCCGGCTTCCACGCGGGGTCCTGCTGCGTGGGGTCGCCGCGACCCCTGCCCCCACAGCCGGCGTCCCCCGGGCTCCTGTTTGCAGCCTGGGAGGCCGCGCGGCTCCTGCGGGGCCCGGGGTGAGACGGACCCCCGTGCTCATCTGTGTGCGGGGTTGGGGGACCGCCCGGAACCTCTCCACGGGGATGCGGCGCGGCGGCCGGAGCCTCCCCCTTCCCGAGCGGGGAAGCCGTGGGTGCCGTGACGGAGCCCCTCAGCAGTGCGGGGACCACAGGCTCCCGACACCCCGATCGGCCCCGGGCAGGACACGCCCCTCCAGGCCGGCCCCACGGTGCCTCCCACCCAAACTGCTCCGCTCTGGGGACGACACTGGCTCTGCGGTCCCCAGGCCCCCAAGCCCCCCAGCCCCGGGGACCCTGGCCCCACCCCAGGAAGCATGGAGGCCCTGGGCGGCCATTGGGCTCTGCAGCTCTGGAAGCTCCTCCCTCTGGGGTCCGGGCCGGGCTGCGGGGAGGGGCAGACCCCGGGGGCTGGGAGTGACCGTCGTCTGCAGCATTTCCCACCTTCCCGGAGGCCCCAGGAGAGCTCGAACGGAGACCCACAGCGAGGCCGCATGGCCCCCCCGGCTGCACCCGGCCAGGTGACGGGGAGCGGTCAAGAGGGAAAGGGACATTTGATCCCAGGTGACATTTCAGTTGCGGTGGTGGGGGAGACACAGCCCCCCAGCAGCCCCAAGGCTGGCTGAAGGCCGGGGAGCCTCTTGGGTGGGGGCTCCCCACCAGGCCCTGGTGTTGAGGTGCCCGGGGCCGGGGGCTGTGCAGGCCCCTCCAGTCTCCCCATTGTTGGGCTGGGAGACCCTGAGGTCATCACCAGCCTTGCGGAGGGAAGAGGAGCCTGCAGAGGCCCTCGGGGATCGAAGCTTCCCCCACAGAACTCCACGTCCCCCTTCGATGACCCCAGGGTGGGAGCTGTAGCCCCTCCGGACCCTGGGGATCAGGGAGTCTGCGGGGGGCTGTGCTGTGCCCAGGGCCCGGGTCCCTCACTGCCCACAGGAATGGGCTGCTCTGGGGCTCCCCTGGGGCTCCCCAACAGCTCCCGGAGCCTGCAGGGCCCCTCCCTCTCTGGCCTCGGTTTCCCTTCCTTGCTGGGATGCTGGGAGCTGATTCATGAGGTACCTGGTGGGCTCTCTGCCTGCCCCCACACTGGCCATAAGGGGTCACTCAGCAGAGAAATACAGCAGAAGCCCCCAGTGCCCTGCAGACATCACCTGCAAAGAGTTTGGGGTTCTGGGGCAGCAGCTGTGTTGGGTGAACCGAGGCAGGGAGCCTGAGCTGGGAAGGCCGAGCAGACACATGCAGGTTTGGGGGGCTGCCCTGCCGTCCCCTCCCATGGGGGTCACTCTGGCCCTGAGTGGGACTTTCACCAGGGAAAGGGTCTGGGGGGCCCTGCGAGTGTGCTCAGTTCTCCACGGCTTGCTGCCGTGCATGCCTGCCCACAGCGGGCACCGGGGAAGAACGAAATGCCGCTGCCATTGGCCTTCCTGGGGCTTCTCCTGGCCGCTCCACCCGACCTCCCGACACCCCTGACTCCCTTGATGCCCACCTGACCCCCCTGGTGACCCCCAAGGCCCCCTGACACTCCCTGACACCTCCCAGCTTCCCCAATGCCACCTGCCAGTTCTTCTCAGTTGTGGGGAGGGTCTCAGGGTGGGGACAGGCCTGAGGAGCAGAGCCAAACATCCTGTCCCAGAACCAGCTGATGACAACTCAAGCAGGATCTGTAAGGGTGACTAGCTCCCCTTTCTCAGGTGTGGACCAAGGGGAGAGGCTTGGGTTCCCCCTGCTGCTCGCAGCCTGGGCCTGGGACAGCGCCCACTCCTCAGTCTTCAGGCTCCAGCAGATGTCAGCGCCGATCCCACCCACCACACAGGCTCCAGGCAGGAGGACAGCCCTGAGTCCCTGCACCCCAATTCCTGGTCCCTGCACCCCAACCTCAGGTCTCTGCACCCCCAAACCCCTACCTCCCTGCACCCCAGTCCTGGTCCCTGCACCCCAATCCTTGAATATCCTTGTACCCCAAGCCCTTGGTCCCTGAACCCTAACCCCTGACCTCCCTGCACCCCAACCCCCAACCTCCTGCACTCCAAGTCCTGGTCCCTAGACCCCAAACCCCGACCTCCCTGACCCCAATCCCAGGTCCCTGCACCCTCAAACCTCTACCTCCCTGCACCCCAACTCCAGGTCCCTGCACCCCCAAACCCCTACCTCCCTGCACCCCAACTCCAGGTCCCTGCACCCCAGCCCTCATCCCTCTCCTGTCTGCAGCAGGCCTGGTGTCTGGGGTGGACTCCCCAGACACAGGGCCCACGTGGAGACGGCGACCACTGGGGATGAAGGGTGACTGGGTTCCCGTGGCTGGTTCTTAGGGGAGGAAGTGAGAAAGCAGCTCTTTGCCAGAATATACCATCATCATCAACACGAAATCACACCCCCCATCATGGGCTCCTGCCCCCCCTGGGGACCCCTGACCTCCCATCAGGACTCAGGGCCCCTCCTCTGCAGAGGACAAAGCCACGGGGTGCTGGGGAGGCGGAGACACTCGGGTGCCCACCCCCAGTCTGTCGCCCGGTGGGGCCGGGCGCTGGGTGGGGGCTGTGGGGACAGCGGTGCCCTCGGCTCCCAGGTTGACCGTGCCCTGCCGAGAGCTTGCAGCCACAGAGCCCAGCTGGGCCTTGTTTTTCAGACGTGTCCAGTCCTCCCACTTCCTTCTTGGCAGGACGCACAAAACGTCTTTGTGTCCAGCCGGAGCCCCTGGGGCCTCTGGGAGGTGCGCTGTGACCGCAGCCGAGAGCCAGAGCAAAGCTTCCTTTCCACCCCCACTCGTTTCTCTCCACAGCTGTACGTCGGGGTTTCCGTCCTTCCCTGAAGTGTGCGTCTGGTCCTGGTTACGTCCCCAGGATGGGTCACTGTGCAAGCGGCCGACAGAGGGGGCTCGGGTGTGGGCGGGGGTCGCTGGGGGTTGCTGGGGGTCACGGGGGCCATGGCCTGGGGGGCTCCTGCAGGCATGTGTCCATGTGAGGCCCGCTGTTCCCGTTTCCTAGCAGCTAGAACAAACACCTGGTGAGCTTAGACTTTGGGAGTTTCCTGGCTCATGGTTTGAGGCTGGGCGAGTCCAAAATCGAGGTGTCACCAAGACGACACTCCTCTCTGGGGACGGTGGTGTCCTGGAGCTGGTGACCGTGGTCCTGGGCCTTTCTGCCATGTGGTGGACGCACACAGCACCTCTCCTGGCTCCGCTGGGTTCTGGTGACTTCTGGATTCTTCTGGGCTTTGTCTCTTGGTAGCCTTCCCTGTGAGGCCCCCCGCAGTAGAACTCAGACCCATCAGACTCAGCAGGGCCCCCTCGGCTGGAGGAGCCTCAACCAAAGATCCCATTTCACGGGTCCACACCCACGGGATGGATTAAGCCTAACACAGTTTTCTGGGGCCCAGAGCACCGAACACCCTCATCCACCCACCCCCAGCCTCATCTCCCTGAGCCCCCACCGGGTCACCGGGTCTCTGCATACAGGGCCTCCGGCGGTGGGGCAGGAGGGAGGGGTCATGGGGGCTGCTGCCCGCCCCAGGCTGGCCCTAGCCGTGCCCAGCTCCTCCCCACAGGGCTCCTGGTGCTGTCCTCACGCAGAGGCCCCAGCAGCCGGAAGGTGCCAGAACATCCTTGGAGAGCAGCCCTGCACCCACACCATCCCTTTGGCTCGACTGACGCTGGCTGTTTTTGTTTAAAGTTGCATACCGATGCACACCCTGGGAGTGGGTGGGAGGTGGGGACGCGGGGTGGTGGGATCCGGGAGAGACGCAGGGAAGAGGCCAACATGCTGACCGGGACTCCCCGTCCCATGTCACAAACGTGCAGCTCCGGCAGCACCGCAGCTCCGGCAGCACCGCAGCTCCGGCAACACCGCAGCTCCGGCAACACTGTAGCAGTGCCAGAGTGCGGAGACTCCATTTCCAGTCATAAGATGATAATACTCGGTGTCCAGTTATCAGCAAAAGTGTTAAAATCACACAAGGAAACAGGAAAGTATGTCCCATCTACAGGAAAAGAAGAATTTATCAGAAGCCATCCCTGAGGAAGCACATGCATTGGAACTATTAGCCAAAGGCTTCAAATCAGCCACCTTAAACATGCTCAGTGAGCTGAGGAAATCCACAAAGAAGTAAAGGAAACTACTTTTGTCACACAAAATAGACTGAGTCAAACAAGACTATAAGAGATAAGGAAGGTTATTATATACAGATGGAAGGTTCAATTTAGCAAGAAGATATAATAATTATAAACATATATGCACTCAAAGCCAAAAATATATGAAACAAAAAATTGACAGAATTGAAGGAGGAAATGGATAGTTCATAATTATAGCTGAGACTTCAATACACCACTTTGAATAATTGATAGAACCTCTAACCGGGAGATGGATAAGGAAACAGAGATCCTGAACAACACTGAACTGCGTAGACCAGCAAACACGGACAGAGCCATCCACACGGCCCCAGCGGAGCACACGTCTTTCTCCAGCACACGTGGGACATTTTCCTGGGTAGGCCACGAGTTAGGCAAACAAATCAAATCTTCATAAATTAACAAATTCTGAAATCATATAAAGCATCTTCTTGGACCAGAATGGAATAAAGATAGAAATAAAAAAAAGAAGGAAAACTGGAAAATTTACAACTATATAGAAATTAAACATCACATTATTAAACAACCAAGGAGTCAAAGAAGAAATCACAGGGAAACTAGGACATCTCTTGAGACAAATGAAAATGAAAGCACAACATACCAAAACTTGGGGGATGCAGGGAAGGCAGTGCCCAGAGGGAAATTTATAGCTCTAAATGCCTACATAGAAAAGAAAGATCACAAATCAATAACCTAACTTCACACCTCAAGAACCTGGAACAAGAAGATAAACCTAAACCCAAAGTTAGTAGAAAGAATTAATAAAGATTAGAGCAGATATTAATGAAATATAGAATAGAAAACAATAGAATCAACCAAACCAAAAGTTGGTGTTTTGAAAAGATCAATAAAATGAACACACTTTTAGCCAGACTGAAGAGAAAGAGAGAGAGAGACGTGGTGGTGTGAAGCTGTGTGCACCCCAGAAAAACATGTTTTTAAATCTGATCTGTTCCCATGGGTTCACACCCACGGTAAGTAGGAGCTTTTGATCTTCTGATGAGGCTACTTCAGTTAAGGTGTGACCACCTCATTCAGGATGGGTCTTAACCCCATTGGGTTCTTTATAAGAGAATAAATTCAGACAAAGAAAGAAAGCAACAGGAAGCAAGAAGCTGAAGTCAATGAAACTCAGAAGAGAAGGGAGAGCCTGGCAGATGCCGCCACGCACACTGCTACGCGGCCGAGGAGCTGGGGCTCGCCGGCAGCCGGTCTTCAGGAAGAAAGCATCGCCTGATGACGCCTGGATTTAGACATTCTCCCGGCCTCAAAACCATGAGTGAATAAATTCCCATAGTTTAACCCAACCCATTTCATGGTATTTGTTTAAACAGCCTTGGAAACTAAACAGGACACAACTAACAAAAATCAAGAATGAAAGTGGGGACATTATCACTGACATTACAGAAATAAAAAGAATTATAAAAGAGTACTGTGAACAATTATACGTCAACAAATTAGAAAACCTTGATGAAATGGATACATACTAAAAGATTACCTAATTTGATGTAAAAATAAATAGAAAAATCTCAACAGACCTATAACAAGGAAAGAAATTCAATCAGTAATTAAAATCTTCCTAACAAAGAAAAGTCCAGAACTGGATGGTTTCACTACTGAATTCTACCAAACTTTCTTAAAAGATTCACCATCAATCCTTCTCAAACTCTTCCAAAAACCCGGCAAGGAGGGTTGTGCTGGCTTGGATGTATAATGTCCCCCAAAATGCTGTGTTCTTTGATGCAGTCTTGTGTGGTCAGACGTATTAGTGTTGATTAGGTTGTAACCTTTTTTTAAATTATTTTTATTTTTTATTTGTTAGTTTGTAACCTTTTGATTGTTTCCATGTGACCCACCCAGCTGTGAGTGACACCTTTGACAGGGTGTGACCTCTTGATTGAATGTTTCCATGGAAATGTGGCCCCGCCCATGCAGCATTATCCTGATTCAATAGCCGGAGGAAGAGAGCACAGAAAAGGAAAGTACAGACCGATAGCCCATATAATATAGATGGAAAATCAGCAACAAAATACTGACAAAAGGAATCCCAGAGTATATTTAAAGGATTAAACACCATAACCAAGAAGGATTTATTCAGCAATGCAAGCCTGGTTCAACATCAGAAAACCAGTCAATGTCAGACACCACAGGAAGGGAAGGAAGGAAGGAACACACCTGATCATCTTGACTGACATGAAAATGGCATCTGACAAAACCCAGCGCCCTTTCATGATAGAATCTCTCAGAAAACTAGGAACAGAAGGGCACTGTCTCAACATGATAAAGGGCCTTACGGGAACCCCACGGGAAGTATCACAGGCAGTGGTGGAGCCATTCTCTCCCCTTCTCGCTTTGTCCTGCCTGCCTGACCCCCAGGCCTTCCCCCTTTTCATCCTCTTGGCTGCAGAGGGGCTTACTCTCCGGGAGAGGGACATGTAGACGTTCTCGGCTTGTCTGGGCGTCTGCACCACCCCCCTGGCGTGAAGCTGGCTGTGTGTGATCTGCAGGTTGGAAGCCAGCTCTCCCGGAGGTTCACGTGACGGCCCTCCGGTGTCTCTGGCTTCCGGTGTCGGTGCTGAGAAGCCCGAAGCCACCAGATTCCTGTCCCCAGGCTGGAGGCTCGTCCCTTCTTCCTGGAGGATGGTCTGCAGGGCTCTCTGGGTGCCCTGAATCTCAGGAGGGGGCTCTGCAGGGACCCTTTTCATCTGGAACCTCGTGTCCTTTGGGTCTAGGAAACTTGCGTATTATTTCTTTGATGATGTCCTGCCCTCCGTTCTCTCTGATCTCGCCTTCTGGAGCTACTATTATTTAGATATTAGACTTCCTGGGTTGAACCTCTGGTTTCTTTTCTTATCTTTCCTCTTCTATGTCTTCTTGAGAGATTTCCTGAATTTTATTTTGCAGCTCCTTCATGGGCTTGTTCATTTCTGCTGTTGTGCTCTTACCGTGCAGGGGTCCTTGTTTTCTGAAGATGTCTTATTTCTAACAGCCTCCTTCCTCCTATATGGCTTCTCCTCGGATCCCTGAGAGGACCTCGTGTTTAGTTTGGCTTTAGTTTTCTCACACGTTTGTGAGACTCTTTTTCCTCTCCATCCTTTTCATCGTGGCACCAGTCCTTCCCCTTGAAGCCCCTAGACGTGCCTGAGAACAGCTGCTCGTAGTTGACAGTGAGGCGCTAAACAGCGGCTGGGAAATTCTGAGTGTGGAACCCCTGGGAACAGCTGGCACCACCGGGGCTGGTCTGCGGGGTTCTGGAAGGTCTGGGCCTGGAGGTTTCTCCTCTTGGCCCAGGCGGAGCCCGGCTGCCCGGTTCCGGGAGGGCTGGCTGGGGCAGCTGTGGATTCCACGCTCCCTCGTGGACTTTCTCCAACCTCAGCCCCTCCACTGGGCCCAAACACGCTGGCCCAGGGTCCCCAGAGGGTGGGGAGGGGATGGGGGCCAGAGTGCCCCCACATAGGGCTCCCCGAGGCCCTGGCCCCAGCCTGCCCGCTCCCCTCCCTCAGAGGAACCCAGGGCCTCCCCCTCTGAGCCCACCCGGGCTCTGCAGTCAGACCCGGGACCCTCGGCCCTTGGGCCTCTGCTTTCTATCTCTCGTTGGATGCTTTCTCCTCTTCCATCCCCTTTGCCCTATGCACTTGTGCTTTTTTTTATTCCTTTCCTGCATTTCAACAGGCTCTGGATGTTACAGGGACAAGAGCCCGCATTCAACCCTCCTATGATCCCAGATAAACCCGACTCACACAAAACATTTTGTTGGTTCAGTGCACTGCTGAATTTCACTTACTAATTTCTTAAGGTTTTTTTTTTTATGTTCATAAAGGAAATTGGCCCACGCTGTCCTCTCCTCGGAAATCGCTTCCTACATGACTTGGAGTTGCACAAACTTCCTTCCATCACAGCTCAGACAGAAGGACGGCACAGAGAGATGGGGACCCTGGGAAAGCCCACCCCCCAGGGACAAGGCGGGAAGGCAGCCCCCTCACACCCGAGGGCCCCTGGCCTGGACCTCATGTGGGGCAGCTGGGGCCACGGCCGGGCCATCTTCCCAGGAGCCACGCACCCACAAGGGCACCTCACCCTGCCTGACCACCTAACCACAGGAGGGCAGCATGCAGGGTGGTGGGGAGCAGCATGAGGGGCAGAGGGTCCAGGATGGGGAGGGCAAGGCAGCACATGAGGCAGTGGGGTCAGCCTGAGACCACCTGTTCCCCAACACCCCTGGGAAGCTCGACTGGAACCCCAAGGGGAAGGCGGCCTCTCCTCCAGAGAGGCTTCCTGGGGATCCCTAGCCATGTCCCCCACGAACCACCGACCCCACTCACAGATGCACCCTGGGCCATGAATGAGGGGCTGGGCAGGACAGCGAGCCCACATCAGGTCCTGGGTTTGAATCCAGCCCGTCTCAATGATGGCCAGTGGCCCTGGGACACTCCACGTCCAGACAGCGAGCACATGTGGGGAGAAACGTGGGTGCCGGACAGAGCTGAGCTCCCCCACCCTGCAGCAGGGCAGGCCGTGCACCCCTCCCACAGCTGTAGAAGTTTAAGTCCTGACAATAGCCCAGGCTGGCCTGCGGTTCAAGGGAGAATTCTTGGCAAAAAGGAATTGCTTTAGGCACCAAGTAGCAGAAATCATCATTTCTTTCTTTACCGTTGGTTTCACCCTGGATCGTTTTCTGAAAGACGCTTGCTTTTCTTACATCACATTAAAGAAGCTTGAGTTCCTCATAACTGTTCCTTAGCTCAGCAATTCGGTGTGAAGCAGGCCTCTCCATCGGGCGGCCAGGCCGAGTGTGCAGTGGACATGGGTGCCCGGCAAGGCCAAGGGCTGCTCCCCAAGGGCGGGCGCCTGCCGCCCATGTCCAGTGGCCCCTGGGGCCTGAGTCCTCCTTGGACCACTGCCCCCGAGGCCTCACCCGTCACTGTCATGCTCTTTCTGGGCCCCCACTCAAAGTCCCCCGGGCTGCCAGGGGCCAGGTGCCCAAGAGTTCTCCAGAATGAAGACGGAACCGCCCACAAACCAGGGCACACGGAGCTGCTCGTCCCAGGGGCTCCCCAGAAACGGAGCGACGTGGAGTTTTCTGCCCTGGGCCTCGGAAAGGACAGAGCCGTGAGCGAGTCTCCCTCACAGGTGGGCTCCCTCGCAGCTGGCTTCCCCTTGCAGGTGGCCCTGTAGGCCAAGCCGAGGCCTTCTGGGGGCAGTGCGGGGTGAGGGTCACCACGGTCCATCTCTCCGTTGGGTCTCTGCCCTGGCCTCAGGCGGGTCTCCACCAGCTGCACCCGTGCTGGCTTCAGCTCTCCGCAGCAGGCGCCCGGACCCTGCAGGCTGTGCCTGTCCACTCCCCGCCCGAGGAGAGCCGTCTGAGGGGCGGCCCCGCTCAGGATGAAGGCAAGACCCAAGCCCCGCAGCCCGGCGCTGGCTCCTCCTAAGGCCACTCACAGGGCACGCCCTGCGGCTCCCAGCTGCTTCCAGAAAGGCCCCGGGACCCTCGCTGAGTCACCCCCTCATTTGCCACCAGCACTCGGACCCCCAACGGCTCTGCGCAGCTGGATGCGAGACCGCCTTTGCGGACCCCGGCCCGGCCCCGCCTTCCCCGAGGCCCCTCCCGCCGAGGCCCCGCCCACCACTGCCCCGCCCCCGGCCTCACCTTCCCAGAGGCCCCGCCCACCGCCGAGGGTCCGCCCCCCCACCAGCCGCGGGTCAGCTCCCGGCGCTCATCTTCTGGAGGTGTGGTCGCCCCAGCTGGGACCCCTCTTCCAACGCCGCACCTGGCCTCCCCAGAAGGATGCGCCCCCTGAACTTGGGAGCGCGGGGAGCAGGGCGCCGGCCCCTAGCAGCTGACTCCCCCCGCGCATCCGTGCACACCCCTGCCCAGCCCCGTGGCCGAGGGCGCCCGGGGGACCCCGCTCTCTCCAGGCTTGGCCCAGGGGCCGGTAAAACCAGGCGCCCCTAAAACCAGGCGCCTCCCACTGCAAACGCCTCAGCACCTCGGCCGGACGGGCTCGGGCTGCTGGAGCTTGTTGGGGTTTGTTTCCTCCGGGGCTGTGAGATAAGCCTTCACCCAGCCTTCTCCCGGAGCTCTCTGGAAACCCAGCCGGTGGTCTCCATGCCAGCTGGTTTGGCCGAGCGGTGGGCGCGGCAGGAGGGTTTGGGGAGCTGGCTCCCTCCACAGGCAGAGCCCCAGGTCCTTTGGAAGAAGCTGAGCCCGCGTGGAAGGTGGGGGTTCCGGGGAAAGCGTGGGCTCTGAGCCAACTGCCCCAGCCTCTCCGGCAGCACAGGGAAGGCCACCAAGCGGCATGGCCCCCGGGCAGGACGCCACGCTCAGCACCCACTGCCCTTGCTTCCCGAGCACAGGAAGGCGTGTCCACACCAAGCCGGTGACACCCAGCTCACGCTTCCCACTCCTCTGAGCCAGGAGAATCCATGGCCAAGAGCCCCTTTGGCGGGAAACCTTAGAAATGGACACTGGTGGGTGTGAGCCCTCCCTGAGGATGCGCTGGCAGGGCTGACCCACGTGGATCCCAGGGACGGTGACCCGGTGCTGGGGCTGGTGTGGGGCCGCCTGTCCCTGGCCGTGAGGTCCGAAGGGAAGGAGAGGCAGGCCCACTGCCCTCGCCTGTCCTGGCTGGCGGCCCCGGGGCCCCGGCCATCCCCAGAAGGGTCCAGGGCAGGGACTGTGGACCCAGCTGCTTTCCAGCCCCACCCTGACCTCCTCTTCCTCCTCTGCAGGGTGCCTGGAGGTCCTGGTCCTCATGCCCATTTACATGGGAAACCGAGGCTCGGACGGTTGGCAGGCCCACCTGCAAAGCACACGGGGGAACCTGTGGTGCATCTGATCCAGAAGCCAAAGCGTCTGCGGGCAGATGCGAGGCCTCCAGAATCAGATGGAGAACCTACAGAGAGCAAGCCAGTTCCAGGGCCCCCCAGGGGCCACCCCATGGGACCTCACCCAGCCCACCAAGAACACAGAGGGGACACCAAGGCCAGGACAGGCCCAGGGCAGCAGGCGGGCAAGGCAGCGTCTTGGGGTCACCCCTTCCCGGAAAGCAGGCCCGACTTCCTTCTTCCCCCAGGGGAGGAAGAGGGATCGGCTGTCAACGACCCAGGCCGTGGCCACAAAGAGCCCCCCCACTTCAGCCCACGGGACGCCCAGGCTGGCCCATCCCTGAGCCCAGGACCCCCAGCCTGACCCCCTGAGCCGGCCCAGGCCGGGCCCAGCCCCTGGTCCCCTGTGGCCGTTGCAGGCTGGTCTCCAGAACCCTCTGCTGGTGGGAACCAGAGGTGCCCACTGGGATAGAGCTGAGCCGAAGCGGCCCCCTGGCTCCCGGGCCCTGTGCATCCAGCCCGACTTGGGATGCTCTGTCCATCCCACCTGCAGCAGAGGTGACCCCCAACCCCACCCCAGCCTGCCCCCGGGCCCCTGATCGCTGTGCCATGCTGATCCCACCCCACTCCAAGGCTCCTGTGGCCTGCAGAGGGCCCTGCCAGGGAAAGCCCAGGACCCTGCCTCAGACCCAGAGCACCCCTCCCTGAGGGAACCCTGGATCCTGCCCGGGGCCAGCCAGCCGCAGAGCCCAGCCCTGCCCCTGCCTGTAGCTGGAGACTTCCTCAGTGTCCCTGCGGCCCCAGTCATGACCACAGCAGGCCAGAGGGTCCATGTCCAGGGCACGGTGAGCTTGGTGGGAGCACGGCAGACGCTTGCTGGGGCACCAGGGCTGGGCCTCCCGGGGCCTGGGACCTGCCACGGCCCTGGAAGCGCTTTTCTGACGGACTCTGAGAGTGCGCCTTGACGTGGCTGCCCTCGGGCCAGCACCCGCTGCCCCTCACCAGTGCCTGCACAGGGTCCCACCACCACGGCCGGGAGGCTGGGGACAGGCTCGTGATGGTCCTGTGGGGCCTGGCACAGCACCCCACCCTGGGGGGCCACCTCAACATTTGTCCTTCAAGGGGGGCCACAAGCTGACTCCAGAAGTGTGGTCAGCGCCGGCGCAGGCTCTGAGCTTGGTCGCAACAGTGCCGGCTGCCCGCTGTCCCCGGGTGAGGCCCCAGCCCCTTCCCCTGCCCTCCTCGCGGTCTGCTGGTGGGGACGGGGGGGCGACCATGCTCGGTCAGCCTCGAACCACACAGGCAGCTCTTGCCCCTGAGAAAACTGTGCCGTGTCTCTGACCTGCCTCAGTGTTAGGTGGATCTCAGCGCTCCGGGTACGCCAGCAGCCCCCAGCTCCTACCTTGCCCAAGACTCCCTCTCTCCCTCCATTCAAGCCTTGAGCCCTATCTTTCAGGAACTAAAGCCCCTCACCACCCACCCTGTCCCCACTGCATCAGGGGACACCAAAAGACCTTAGGTTCAGGGTTGAGGATAAGATGGGTTCAGAGGAACACAAAGGTGGGCCCACGTGGAAACCCCCCCCACCCCATGTCCATCTTCACTGCCAGCTGCTCGGGATATTGGAGAGGGGAAACTGAGTTGTGGGGTCCCCCTGGGCCCTTCCTAAGCGGAGAAGAAAGAACCAGGGCTGGGCACCGTTCCTGTGAAAGCAAGTGGGAGGAGAGACAGGGCTGCCCTGCGCCCGCCCCTGTGACCTTCCCAGGCCCTCACCCCTGAGAAGGGCTGCTTCCTGCTGACCCAATGTCCGGGCCTCCCAGGCTGCACCCACCCTGTCCCCACCCCAGGTGGTGTGGCCTGCTCACTGGCATCCACTGCTCCATCTCTGCCAGTCGACTGGAGGCTGCCTGGGGAAGGGAGGGACGACTCTGGCCACTGGGGTGGGGGGTGACACTGGGCATGTCTGGGGGACAGAGGCCAAGGGCCCAGCTGGCCAGCCCCATGGTCACTCCCAGCCTCCAGCTGCAGCCACATGGGCTCCGACCACAATCAGGTGGGCCTGGGGGCCAGGGCAGCAGGTGGCCCGGGGCTCAACCTCACCTCAGGACCCCTGCTCAGCCCAGGACAGCAAGTCCCTCCTCCTGCAGCTGACTGTGGGCCTGCTCTCCATGCCCCTCTGTGCTCCCAACACCTGTCCCGGGGGCCCTGGCCCCTCCCCCTGTGTTGTGCCCACCTCGGGGAGGGGCTTGCAGCAGGGACCCCCAGGGGCACGCAAGAGCATCGAGAGGGGAGACCACACGGGGCGCAGCCGAGGGTGAGTTTAATGGTCACTCTAAGGGGATCATACAGCATCCAGTGCCCGCGCCCAGCCCCTCCCGCAGCCAGGGAGCAGCTGTGGGTGCCCGCAGACCCCAGGCTCTGGTATGGGGGGCCTGCCCCCGAGCCCCAGCTATGTACAAGGGGGCCTGGTGCGGCTCTGGGCTGCCGGCACCGGGGGACCAGCCCTCACCCACTGGGGCCCAGCCCCGGCCCCTGCCCTCGAGCCTCCCTGGGCTGGGATGGGCCTTCAGGATGCCGGCGGTGAAAGCTGAACCCCCCAGCGGCCAGTGGAAAAGGCTCAAAGGTACATGGACAGGCAGGCTCCACCTGGGGCCTCCCCGGCCTGCAGCCGCCCAGGTGACCCTGTGGGGTGGCGGCCTGGCTGAGGTCAGAGTGAGCAGGAGGAGGCTGGCAAGAGGGGTCACGCACGGACGATCAGACTCGCGGCTGCACAGGGGCCCAGGCTGGGCAGGCTTCCCTGGTGCTGGTGATCAGGTACGGGGGGGCCACCTCCACTGCACTAGCAACAGGGCTTAACTAGTTAGCCAGCGACGCCGTTTCTCTTCAGTTGGTTCAGGGGTGTAAGAAATTGCACTTATTTCTACAAGTCCCGAGGAGCAGAGGTATCTGTGGCTCTGCTCTGGCGCCGCGTCTGCCCCGGCGGGAGCTGGCCGCCAGCTGCACGGCCTCTGGGCGCTGTTGGTGCAGGAGGCCCCGGGAGAACCTGAGCGAGCAGGAGGTGCCCTGAAGTGACCTGTGCGGAACCATTGGCCCAGCCCCAGGCCCAGGCCCAGGCCCGGCAGGCAGCCTGGTGGGGAGGGGGCCGTGGCCTCACAAGACGTCCTCGAAGTCCAGCAGCTTCGAGTGCTGCCGGCTCTTCCACAGGCGGTACAGCCGGAAGTCAAAGTAGGTCTCGATCATCTGCTTCCCTGAGCGGGAGAGGGCAGCGGGACAGCTCAGACGGGACCCTCACCCCCTGCCCACCCCACCAGGGGCTGCCAGCCCCCAGCCCTTGCCCTGGAACCAGGCAGGGCAGGCCTCACCTTGGGCAGACAGCTCCAGAGGGGACTCAAAGGTGACCCTGTACGGAGTCATGAGGGTCCTGAGATTCTTGAAGAGCTGAAAGGAAAGAGGCTTGTGGGTGGGGGCAGATGGCGGGGGCAGAGATCGGGGGGAACGGGGGCCTGCGAGTGTGGGGCAGGGGCAGCGAGGGTGGGGAGGATGGGGGCAGGGGGTGAGGGCCACGGGGAGTGAGGACCTGGGCGAGTGGAGGGCAGGGGCAGGACCCACTGCCCTCTCTCGGGACCCCAAAGGCCTGGGCTGGGCTTGGACACAGGGATTATCTCTGGGTGATCTCAGGAGAAATGGAGGATCCTGTCCTCTCTTTTTCAGGTCTGGGGTCTCTAGAAGCCTAGGAGGAGAGTGTGGGGTCCCCCATACCTTCTCTCCGTTAGGGTTCCCCAGGATGTAACACCCCATGATGTGGATAATGTTCGGCTCTGGGTTCACCTTGCTCATCAGACGGCTCAGACGCTTCCAGAAGCTGGGGGGAGGGGTGGGTCACAGTTGTGTGGGGGGGAGGTAGGCCCCCAGGTGTGAGGAGGGGCGTGGCACAGGCAGTGGGCTCCGCTTCCAGCTCCCCGGCCCCCTGCCCCACCCAGCTCACTGAATCATGTCTTCCTCCTTCTCAACTTTGGCAAAAGTGGCCACTTTGTTCTTGAGCAAATAGAGGTGCCCGGGGCCTCCCTGTAAGACACTGAAGGTCAGGATGGGGGGGCTGGGCTGGGGCTGGGGGCGGCGCGGGCCCTCCGGGCACTGGGCGCACCCACCTGCCCCGGCCCTGCACTCCCAGGGGACGGGAGGCGGCCAAGCCCCACCTGGCAGAAGATGAGCATCTTCCAGATCCTGGCTCCCTTGTGGTAGACGTTCAGCTTCTTCTCGATCTCCTCTGGTGGGGTGGGGGGGGGGTGAGCACGGCCTCCGCCTCGGTGCCCCGCCCGCCCCCGCCCTGCTCCTCCCGAGACCCCGGTTCAGAGGAGCGTGGGGGGTCGGCGGGGGCACGTACCCAAGATGTCCTCGAAGGTCGCGTGCTCGTGGTCCTGGGGACAGACACAGGCCTCGGGGTCGCCCAGAGCCCTCTCAGCCACAGCCCCCCAGCCCCCGGGAGACGAGTGGCCCCGAGGGCAGAGGTGGGGTGCACAGCCGGGCACTCACGTAGAGAATGGGGATGATGGACGGGTCGTCCCTGCGGATGATGGTGGGGATGTACTCGGCTTTGGGCACCTTGGAGGAGATGAGCTGCGGGAGGCCGCGGAGCAGCTGAGCGGCGCCCCCAGGCCCGCCTGAGGCCCAAGGGTCACCGCGAGCCTCGTAAGCCCCCTTCCCCAGCCCTCCGGGGGCTCCTCGGAGGGTCCGGTGACCGCCCCCCCAGGGCCGCCCGGGCCTCACCATGACCTTGGGCGGCAAGAACCCCTCCGAGCCACAGGCCACGGCTTCCAGGCTCTTCTCCGCCTCCCAGTCCAGGTCCTCGAAGTCGTCGTCCAGGGTGCAGCAGGAGCTCTGCAGGTCGTTACCTGGCGGGGCAGGTGGGGTCACGGAACAAAGGCCCCCAGCGGCCACCGCTGAAGGGCCCGCGCCTCGGGAGGCAGGGCGACCCCCGTGGGCACGGGGCCCCGCGGGCCTGGGGCGGGGCGGGGTCCCCGGCGCGCCTTACCCGGGCTGCCTCTGTTACTCCCGCCTGCGAGAACGGGACAGCGGGCAGCCCCATCCCCAGGACGGGGAAACCGAGGCGCACAAGCACCGTGCAGAGTCTGGGAGCCTAGGGGAGGCTCGGGGGTGGGGGGCGGCCTGCCGGGGCACCTACTGTCTCGGGAGTCGTGGGAAGTGTCGGCCTTCATGGGGGTGGGGTCGCTCCAGGACCGGCTGAAGCTCCGCTCGCGCCGCTCAGCGAACGCTGCCAGGAAAGCAAAACCCGCAGTAGAAGCGAGGCGGGGCGGGGCCCGCGGGGCGGTGCTAGGGAGGAGGCGGGGCCCGCGGGGGCAGTGCTAGGGAGGAGGCGGGGCCCGCAGGGCGGTGCTAGGGAGGAGGCGGGGCCCGCAGGGCGGTGCTAGGGAGGAGGCGGGGCCCGCAGGGCGGTGCTAGGGAGGAGGCGGGGCCCGCAGGGCGGTGCTAGGGAGGCGGGTCCTGCGCGGGGCGGCGCTAGGGAGGAGGCGGGGCCCGCGGGGGCGGCGCTAGGGAGGAGGCGGGGCCTGAGGCGCGAAGCTGACGCGGGCGCCCAGCGCAGGGCTCCCGGCCTGCGGTAGACAGGGAGATCTTGTCTCCCGGGCAGGCTCCGGGAGTGCCAGGGGGAGGGGCTGCGCATCCTGGGGGCGGAGTCTGGGCGCGGGTCTGGCAGGTAGCGAAGCCCCCGCGGCCAAGCGCAGCAGGGCCCGCCTCCCTCACACCCCTGCCCGGCTCCCGCACCGCGGGTCTTACTCTGGGCCTTCACCCGCCGGCTGCCGACCATGCGCAGGTGTTTGCGGAAGTTCCTGCGAGAGGAAGCAGCGGGGCTGGTGTAGGGCTGAGGGGTTGCTGCCCGCCATCAGCCCACTGCCCCTGCATCACTGCTCAGCCAGCCCAGCCCCCGACATGGGTGACCCCAGCTCTGCCCTCTCCCTTCGGGGCTCCTCCCGGCTCTTGCCTCCCACTCACCCACTGTCCACCACAAGGCAAATCCCACTCAGTCTCTCTCCTACTGGCTCCCCGGTGCTCCAGGACAAGGGACAGTGCCGGCCAGCTGCCCAGCTCCCATCCAGCCTTCTTTTGCTCCATGCTCCAGATGCACTCCCACTCCCACATCTCTGACCTGGACCCTTCCATCTTGCTCTTTGGGGTCAACCCCTGCCTGAACCCCACCTGCCTTCCTTCCCCGTGGTCAAGAGTTGCTGTGCTGCATCTGCACCACGGCCCCTGCCGCCACTGCCCTGAGAAGGCCCAAAGTCTGGGATGGATAGACAAGCTTCCAGACACATCTTTGACGCTGCGAGGAGCAGGGGGAGACCCTTGCAGCTAACACACACCTCTGGGGCTTGGGGTGGACAGAGCCACGGCTGGCCAGTGGCTGCAGCTCAACCGTCAACATCCTAAGGCACGCAGGCCGGGGATGAAGCTGTGCCCGGTGGCCCAGGCCACCCAGCCTCCCCTGGCTACTGCGTCCCCAGAGCAGGGCCTGGCCAGTGGTCGCCACCACCCTGCCCCACTGTGTCCGTGGGCAGGAAGGCCCAGGCCCTGCCAGCACAGACAAGACAGACCCTGGTGGCGAGTGCTGGCAGGCCCTACCTCTGGATTACGGACGCAGAATGATTCTCTCGCTTCCGACGCTTCCGCTCCGCGTAGCCCCTGAACACCCTGGGAAACCGCTGCAAGTCAGAGCCGCCCTTGGCCACGGGGCAGAAGGGGCACGGATGTGCAGACGGAGGGCGGGCACAGGGCCCAGTGGGGCAGTCCGGGGAGGCTGGGCAAGGCAGAGGGGTCCTGAGGCCCGGCTCCGGCAGGCCCTGCTCTTGGGATCAGGCCCCTGCTGGGAGCCGGGCCCGCAGGGTGGGGCCCTCCCAGGGACAGTGTGGGGACAGTGCCAGTGCCCTCAGAAGCAAGGTCTCAGGGTACTTACGAGATGCTGGAGTCGCAAGTGGGAGGGGACAGCAGGAGAGAGAAGACAGAGTCAGCTGTGGCCATGAGCACCCTGGCCCTCCCCAGGGCCCCTGCAGTCCCTCTGCTCAGAGCCTTGGAGGGGCTTTTGGGAGTTGCCTGGCACCGGCAGAACCGGCTCTACCGGCCAGTGGGGCTGGTCCCCTGAGGGCCGTGGATGCCAGGCTCTGTGACTGGGTCAGGCTAGCCTGGGGGAGGGGCTGAGGCTTTCCTGCATGGGGGTCAAGGGAGAGTGTGTGAGTTCTCTGGCGACAGGGTGTTGTGGCAAAGGTGCCTCAGAGAAGGAACCCCGTCAGGAAACACAAGTTTGTGTGGAAGGTGAAGAACAGAGCCCTCGGGGTGCCCTGGACTAGGCCCACCTCTGCTGCTTGGGGGAGGGTGCAGGCAGCTGGCAGGGGCAGGAGTTGTGGGATGGGCAGGGGGCCCAGCAGCCAGGAAAAGGCGCTCAGTAAGGGGAGGGAGGCCCCGCCCCGCCTGCTCACGCTTGCATAGTGGTCGTTGCCGTGTGGAAGTTGAAGAGGCTTTCCTTTGGGAACCAGGTGCGGACGGGGACGTCGTCTGGAAGAGCCCAAGAAAGAAGCAGTGACTAGGGGTGGGTCTGGGGATTCAGGAGGTCCTTTTAGCCGCACCTGCTATCTTCCTGGCCCAGCCCTTTGGTGCCCTGAGGCTTGCCCAGCCTTCCTTTGGAAGCATGGCTGGTCGCCAGGGGCGTGGAGAAAAGGATGGACCCTTCTCTGTGCAGCCCTGGCGCTCAGCTCATGTCGGCTTGGCCAGAACCCCCTCACCACCAGGGACGGTGCTGTGTGGAGACCACCCTGCCAAGGACTGGGCCCCTCCAGCTCCCAGACCAAGCGCTCAAGGTGGAGCGTGCTCAGCACCCTCACCCCAGCCCTCGCTGGTGACCGGGAGCAGTGCCCATGCCCCAAAACCCTTGAAAGGGAACTTGGTCCCTGCACCTCCCAGAGCAGGGGCCCTGCTGAGAGCAAGGGTCTGTCTGCAGGGACAGAACTGGGCTCACGTGAAGCCCAGGAGACTGGGAGGACCCAGGACTGGCTGGCTGGGTGGGGTGCGCAGCTGGACTGTCCAAGGGAGGCTCTCGCAGGGCAGAGCAGTGACCGCACACTCTGGGTCTCCCCAGCATGATATCCTGGGGAAGGGCCCCAATGGTCCTGCCCCAGATGCCTGTGCTCTTCCCGAGGGGAGGTGGTTACAGGGACCGCTCCCCAGACTCCCAGAAGGCAGCCTGGTCTTCAGGTTGCACCTTATCTCCCGCCTGCTCAACTTTCAAACTCCTGCCAGGTCCCTTCACCAGGAAGTACTCCTTGACTGACCTTGTGCTTTACCAGCCAGTGCTGACATGCTGCAAGCCTTCTGCTGAGGATGGAGGCCCAGGTAATGCTGGAGCTCGTGGTGTGGGGCCTAAACCTGTCTCTGCCCACCTGCTCCAAACCTCAGACCCAGAGCCAGCACGGCCACCCAAGCCCGCCCGAGTTCCCACAGCAACAGCCCCTCACCAGACACGCGGTCCACGCTGTGCATTCTCTCCAGCTTCTTGCGGCGGCCGGCAGCCTGGGGCAGGGGCGTCTGGTCCAGCCCCAAGGCCCGTGGGGAGGGGCCAGGGCCAGAGGCCAGCTGGGTGCAGCTAGGACACTCCCGGGATCCCTGGCGGCTGCCCGCCCAGCTCTGGCAGGGCCTGCTGAGGTCCTTGGGGCTGCCGCGCAGGGGCTGGCTGTGGTGGTGGTGGGGCCGCTCGTGCTGCTGCTGTCCTTTCACCACGGCCAACTCGATGGCTTCAGCTGCCTCGGGGCCAGGCAGCAGAGCCGGCTCCCCGGAGATGGTGTACACGCGGGGCTGGGGACCCTCACAGGCTGCTTTTTGGCCGTTGGCCTCCTCGGAAAGGCCGCCCTCATAGCGGCCATTGGAGACAAGGGAGAGTCGGCGCTTGTTCTGGGGTGCTGGCTGCATCTCGGGGGACCCGTCGTGGCCGGAGTAGGCGTCAGCTAGCAGGTGGTCTGGGGAAGAGGTGCCAGGTGAGCCTGCAGCCCCTGGACGAAGCTGGACCTCAGGCTCTCAGGAGATGCTACGGCCGAGCTGCACGTACTTCCTGGCACTGCAACCCCCCGTGGAGGTGCGCAGGCAGTGCCACCCATGCCCGAGTCTGAGAGGACACAGGAAGGAACAGGCCACCTCCCAGCCTGCAATTGCACCCGTTTTCCTGGTGCCAACTCCCCCCCCCCACCAGCTGGCCCGAGGCAGTGGTGCCAGCCCTGGGGGTGCCAGGAGGCCTGTTGCCATGCCAACAGCCCAGGCTGGGTGAGTGCCATGGTGATGAGTAGCTCTGAGTTCCTCCTGGGGATCCGGGCCAGGAGGGCAGGGGGCCTGGGTGCCAACCCAGCAGGTCAGTCAGCTCTCCCTCCGGCGGGCTCTTGGGCCCCACGCCCCACCCAACGCCCCTACCTGCGCCGTTGTGATTTTCAGGGTGACTCTGAGACAGGTACTCTCCAAACGCTCGCGCTGCTCTGAAGGGCACAGAGCAGGGGCCTGATCAGGGGCCACAGGCCCACCCAAAGACACCCCCACCCACCAGGGCCTGGTGCCAGCCGGGGATGCCTGCTGAGATAGGGCCTGACCCTGGCAGGCACCCCCCCGTAGGCAGGGTCAGAGCCGGGGGACCCTCGGGACCCAGAGCCCCTGGCTGGCACGGAGGCCAGTCCCCACCCTACCCCCGGCGCTCTCGGCCAGGCCCTCTCCAGCGACGGGGTCAGGCCAGAGGGCAGAGGCGAGCCCACCCGGATCAGGAGAGGAGAGCTGGGGAGGGGGAGCCAGGGACAGAGACTAGAGGAAAACATGGGGGAGGGAGCTCCCGGCGGGGAGGGAAGCCGCGACCACGAAGGCACGACAGACTGGGGGTGACAGAGAAGAGGAGAACCCGGGGCGAGGCCGGACTCGGCGGCGGGGGTGGGGGTCCGGCCGCGGCTGGGAGTCCGGGCCGGGGAGGGGCCGGGGCCGGGGATCGGGCCGCGGCTGGGAGTCCGGGCCGGGTGTGTCGGGCCGCGGAGGGGCCGGGGTCCGCGGCGTCCCTCACCGCACTTTGGCCGCCACGGAGGACACGGCCTCGCTCCTCAGCGCCCTCCTCCTGGAGGCGACGGCGCCCATGGCCGAGGCGGCGGCGCATCCCCCGGGCCTCAGAGCGCGCCACGCGCCCGCCGCCGCCTCCGCCGGGGGAGCCGGGCCGCGCCGGGGTGCGGGGTCGGGCCGGGGGCTGGGGCCGGGCGCGGGCCCTGCATGGCGGCGCCGAAGCCTCCGCGCGTTCCGCAGCACCAGGGAGATCTCGCCGCGGCCCGGGCTCCGCCCACCGTGACGTCCCAGGGCTTGGAGGCTCCGCCCATCGTGACGTCACGGGCCGGGCGGAGCCCACCAGCCGAGAGGGAAACTGAGGCAGCGGTCTCCAAGCGCGACTTAAATGACCCGGGAAAGCAACCGTGCGCCCCCGGCTTTCACGGAAGCACCTCATGTGCGACGTGGGGCGAACCTGGGAGGCGCGGAGAGCAGAAGAGGCTCATCCTTGGTTTCGGGGTACCCAGCCCCCCCCATGCCTCTCGCCCAGCAGGGAGTGCCGGGGTCCTCCGAGCAGCGGGTCCCTCCCGCGGGGTCTGCTCCCCGCTCTAGCCGACAGGCATTTGGTGTCACATTTGGGGCCGCTCGTTGCAGGGATCTCCGCGCGGAGACAAAACGGCCGCCACCGGGTCAGATCTATCTTTATTAATGCGCCAGGGCCCCCAGGGGCTTTCCAGGGCTGCCGTGCGCTGGGGGGCCGCGGCCTGGGCGCCCCAGGGGGAGCCGCAGAGCCGAGAAGGGCCCAGGAACACGGACACCGCACGCGCGGTGGGGCACACCAGCCGCAGGGCCAGGGCCGCCCGCCTCGGTGGCTCCAGCCTCGGGGGAGGTGCAGGGGAGGCCGGCTCCGGCGCGCGTCGGCCGCGGAGGCCTCTACACGTCGAGGGCCAGGTCCCTGGACGGCTTTGCGGAAGACGGGCTGGGGCGCCGCCGCCGCAGGGAGGGATGGTCCTCCTGGAAGCGGACGGCAGGCGGTCAGAGGGAGAGCCCGGGGCCGGCGGACCCCGAGGCTGAATCTGGGGGCACCTGGCACGACTGAGGGCCTCAGGGGAAGGGGCAGCCAGCCCAGAGCAGTGACCCGGGACGCTGCAGGGACCTGCCCTCCCAGCCTCAGAGGGAGGAGCTCACTGCGTCCGAGTCCTCCTCGGGGGACGCAGTCTGGAAATCGGCATAGGTGTCCTTGAGGCCGCCCAGCAGCTCCTCCTCGCACTCAGTCTGGTAGTCGGATTCATCTGGGCAGACGGAAAGCGTCTCGTCCCCTCCACAGGCTGGAGCCTTGCCAGGAGCTGCCAGCAGCTCAGAGACAGGACACGGCCAGGGGCCAGCCCAGCCAAGCCACAAGGGCCCTTCCCAGGCCCTGGGACCCCTAGGGGAGCCTGGTGGCTGTGATGATGGGATCAAGCATGTGGGTGCATCCCTTGACTCCCCAGCCTGACACCCAGGGGCCTTCCGCCCTTCTCCCCACCCTGCCCTGCCTGCCCCTCAACAGAGAGGGCCCTTCCACCAGGATCCCTCGTGGTCCAGCCCAGCCAGAACCCACCCCAAGGACAGAGGCAGAGGTGGGCCCACTGCCAGGTGGGAGGTGGGAGGGACCCAGGCCCTGGGCCCCCTGCAATCTCTGGGGCAGCCCTGGGGGGGGGGGGCGCTTGGGTGCTGTTCAGGAGATGACCCCTGGCACCAGCAACCCCAGAATGGAACACAGCAGGGTGTGTGCCCTCCACAGGCAGCCTTTGCTCCCATCTCTCTGGGGTGAGTAGGGGAAGCACTGGCCTAGCAGCAATGTGGCGCCCAGACCGGGGTGTCCTCCCCAAGGGCTGGGGACAGGAGGGGGCTGGGCCTGGAGAGGACTGCCATGACAGGTGGGAGAAGGTGGGGACAGGCCCGTTCCAGGGCTGGGAGACTCCGTGCTGGCAGCCAAGCCGAGTCCAGCCTGTCGCAGCACTGTGGTGGTCACGAGGGGATGCCGTCCGCTGCCACCCTCGGCCGTCCTCCTGGGAAAGACTCACCATCCACTGCAGCCGCCTTGGCAGGCTCGATCCGTGACACAATCTCAGCAAGGTCCGTGAAGGAGGCATTGGGGCAGGTGAGGACCTGGGCAGGTGAAGGGCAAGTGAGGACAGGGTACATCAGGAGTGAGGGCTGCTCCCTTCTCAGGGCCCCGGACACCCCTCCCTGAGCCCCTTCCCTGTCTCCTCCCTCTCAGCATCATGGGGGACAGGTGGGTACTGGGCCTGCTCCACGGGCCTCTAACGGAGACTGAGGAGCAGCACAGCTGGTCTGGCCTGCCCTGTGACCCAAGCCCTGGGGTGGGTTATGGAGAACCACTTGGGGCTTTCAGCCATCTGGGGAGACTGGAGAGAGAAGTATGTGTGTGGAAGATGGCAGAATCTTAGCAATCGCCCCCCAAAGACTGTCATCTTCTCCCACTCGACATCTCCATGAACACGGCAAGGGTGGAAAACACTTGGCCAGCCCTGGGGGAGTGGGGGCCGCAAAGGGACAGAGATGCGTGGCCAAGGCTTGGAGACAGCCCTCCCACCCCATTTCTGACTCCCAAGGAGGCACCTGCAGGGCAGTGGGCTCCAGGCCAGCCAGGCAACTGGGTGGGGTCCCCAGCGGGGGTGGGGTGCAGAGCTGCTGGCCCGGACACTCACGTCGCAGGCCTTGGCCTTGCTGGCCTGCCGGTCCTGCAGCATCTTCTCCAGCACGCCGCCACGGCCCCAGATGGCAAACACCGTCCGCCCATGCTGGTACCCCACCTCCTGTGTGGACCCAGAGCTCCTGTGACCAGACGCTGGGGCCTGGCCACCCAGCACCCCAGCTCTGGCACCGAGGGGCCACCGGGCAGAGCTGTCCGAGGTGGGGAAGGGAGGCCGGGGAGTCCGCCGACACTCACACAGATCTCGTCGAATCTGCCAAAGTCCAGGGTGCCGTAGCTGTCTATGGGGGGGCGCAGGTACTCGCAGTACTCACTATTCTTCACCATCTCCAGCTGCCTCACGCAGCACACATAAGCCAGGCGCGTCTGGATCTCCGCCATGTTCAACACCTGCAGTTACAGCTGGGTGGCTTCCACCTGGGGCCACCCCCTGGCCCCACAAAGGGGACAGCAGTTCCTTCACCTGTACACCCCCTGCTCTGGGGCGAGGAGTGGGGGGTTGAGATGCAGAAGCAGCCTGACGTCAGCCCCTCGCACCCCCAGCCGGCCCCTCCCAGCTCCCACCTTGACTTTCACGGCCAGCGGGTTCCAGCGCTTCCAGAGCAGCCACCAGCCTGACAAAGAATCCCCGTAGTTGGTGAGATCCGTCTCGTCCTGGCTGCCCACGTCAATGGCGATCACCACCTTCGCCCCCATAGACCAGGCCACATCAGCTGGAAGGGGACGCAGCGTTGGTCACCTGCCCAGGGACAGGGCCAAGACGGCCTCACCCAGCATGGCTAGGGGCCACGTGGGAAGGCCCCCCTGGGTCGGCCCTCAACCAGCGGGAGTCTGTGCACCCAGCGCTGCTGCCGCCCCCCGCCCCCCGTGGCCCACAGGAGCTCTCTCCCCGCCCTCGGCACCCCTTCTGCTCTGCTCTCTGTGCTCCGGGGGGTGGGGGGGCATGGGGCCACCTGTGCAGTCAGTCAACACCTCACGCACCCACCTGGCAGGTTGTTGATGTAGCCCCCGTCCATCAGCAGGTGTCCGTCCTTGGGGTCGCAGAGGGGGGGCATGTAGCCAGACAGGGACATGCTGGCGCGCACGTACCTCCACAGGGAGCCTGTGGGCGGGGCAAGGCGCAGGGGCTACAGGACCCGCCCCGCGGCCCTTGCCCCGCCCCACGCGCCCCTTACAACCCCGCGTGCGGGCTGCGCCTGCCCGCCCGCCCCCGCGCGTGCCGCCCTCACCGTCCGTGTGCACCCGCATGGCAGACGCCGTGATGTCCGTGGTGATGGCGAAGTAGGGAAGCCACAGGTCCTGCGGGGGAGGACGGGGGTTCAGCGCCCGGCACCAGCGGCGGCGGGGGGAAGGGCAGGGGGCCGAGCGGGCTCCGCCGCACCTCGATCTGCCGGTCCTTGAAGACACCGTAGATGCTGCTGTTAAAGGCAGCACCGGAGAACATGGAGGTGATGGGGTAGGTCAGGTCCAGCGCGGTCTTCAGCACCGAAGTCATGTCCTGGGGTGGGGGCAGCACAGGCTGAGGACGCCCGCCCCCCCTCACTTGCCGTGGCCGCTGCAGAGGCCCCAGGGCCGGGGGGGTCCCAGGAGACAGAGCAGGGGTCACACCGAGGCCACCTGCTCTCCTCTGTGGGCTGCTTCCTCTGGGTGGGGACCCGCTCGCAGCTGCATGGTTTGAACCCCACAGTGCGCATGGAGCAGGGAAGACGCCCTGGCGGCCTCTTACCTCCAGCGACCCACCTGGCACTGAGGCAGCACGGTGCCAACAAACACCAACGAGCGCCATGTGGGTGGGAAGCACCCTGTGCCTGGCGCCTGGGCTGAGGGGAAATGCTGGGGTGGAAACGCCCGGGGCTGGCAGCCTGCCCCCCGACCCCGGTGCACTTACAGGCAGTACAGAGGGAGGCCACGAGGCTGCCAGGGACGCGCGGGGTGAAGACCCCTCCAGGACTGCCAAGGCCCCTCTGCAGTCAGCGAAGACCCACGCCTCTGAGCAAGCCCCACTGCGCCCTTTTCCCCGGCTGGGCGCAACAGCACACACCCCTCGGGGACTGGGCCGGGCTGGGCTCAGTGGCCCAGCTCCACCCAGGGCAGGGCAGGGCAGGAGCACCAGAACCGGGCGTGGGTGCCTGGGCCTTGGGTGTCCGCCCCACCCCTGGTCTCAACGCGAGGCTGGGCTCTGAGGACTGGGGGGGGCAGACCCTGTGCCCTGTGGGGTGGGGGATGGGATGGTGGCAGAGCAAGGGAGGGGTCTTGGGATGCCGGCATCCCAGCGTCCTCTACCTTTGGGGCCCCTGCCCCCACAGCGAAGGCTGGCCTGTGCGAGCTGCCCACGCTCCCTCGCCTTCAGGGGCCTACTAGGTCTGCCCCCGGGGGGGCTGGCAGGAACCCAGAGGGAGACGGTCCCTGTGGTGGGCCTGGCAGCAGCTGCAGGCAGCCCCGGGTGGTCCTGCGGGAGGGAGGGGCTGCTCTCTGCCGCTGAAGGCGGTGGCCACGTGACTCGCTGTAGGGAAAGGGACGTTTCTGGCCCCAAGAGGTGAGTGTGGTGGTGCCTTGAGGGCCCTGTTCCAGGAGCACGGGCTGGCAGCCAGCAATGCGGGGTAAGAACTTGCTTTTCTTTTAAAAAGGAGAACAGAACTGCTTTTGATCCCACTCAAGGTTTCAACCAGAGCTCCGTTCTGTTCCACAGAAGCCAGCCTGAATGGTGAGGACAGAGTCTGAGGGAGAGGGCGGCCGGCCCAGCGCCAGGCACCAGCCTGATGCGCTTTTTCATCCAGAGCCGTCCTTCTAGAGCCTTCCTGTCACCCGAGGGGGCACAGCCCCAGCTGCCCCGCCTGGACCCTGGGGTCTTCCAGGAAGGTGGGGGCAGCCCATCCCCCCTTACCTCAGCCCACTGCTTGGCTCGGATCCGCATCTGGCTGTAGTTCCGCTCCTCGGAGTACAGGGCGCCCATGAAAGCCCCGATGGACGTCCCTCCAACCATGTCCACGGGGATGCCAGACTCCGTCAGGGCCCTGATGATGCCCACCTGGGCGCAGCCTCTGCACCAACGGGGGCAGCGGAGCGGTGAGTGGGCACCTGGCCAGGCTGAGGCAGAGGGCCTGAGGTGGTGCCTGCACACTTCTCCCGCCCTCGGAAAGCTGCAGACCACTGGGGAGAGGGAACTTGGGCCAGGAGCAGCCAGAGCAGGGAGGAGACTGCAGATCAGAGGCCACCCAGGGAGCAGGCCTGGCACTGGGGCTGCTTCCACCCAGATGCCCGATGACCCCAGGGGCAGCCAAGAGGTGGGCATGGGGCAAAAACTGGAGGCAGGACCCATTGGGAAGGGGTGGCCCTGGATGACGGGGTGAGCTGGGGGCAGACCAGTCTCATAGGGCCTGGGAGCCTGCTTCCAACTGTCTCAAAACCGGATGGGCTGGGCAGCAATGAGGGGTGCCCAGGGCCCCGAGCCCAGCCAGCAGCAGAGGCCTTTTGTATGTAATGTCCAGCACTCAGCCAAAAATGTCCCAGTTACACAGGGAGCAGAGGCTCGGTGCACCTCAGCCAGGAGAAGTAGACAAATGCAGTATTGTCTTTAAAGATGAAACAGATCAGTGGAACACAGCAGAGTCCAAATACAGGCCCACATTTATAGAGTCATTTCATATTTGACAAAGGTGCCTCTGAAAGGGAGGAGGGAAAGGAAAGCCTTTAACAAATGTGATGGAGCAACTAGTTAACCAAACGGGAGAAAAATGAACCTCGACTCCCTCTCCACCCCATTCACGAAAACCTGTTTGGGATGGATCGTAGACCTACAAAAGCAAGCTGGAACAGGAAAGCTTCTAGAAGAAAATACAGAAGATCCCTGTGACCTTGGGATAGGCAGAGTTCTTAGGACTCTTTTTGGTTATTACCAAAAGTAATAACCATTAAAAAATTGGAAAACTGCACGTCATCAGTATTAAAAACTGCTCATCAGAAGATGCCATTAAGAAAATGAAAAACCAAAGACTGTAAGATAATATCAGCAATAACTATATCTGGCAAAAGACTTGCATTCAGAATATACAAAGAAGTTCTACAACTCCATAATAAAAGACAAACAATTTATTAAAAATGGGTAAAGATTTTAGATGGATACTTCCCCAAGGATGATACAGGAGTGGCCAATAAGCACATGATAGGGTGCTCACCGTGATCAGTCAGGGAAATGCAAATCAAAGCCTCAGTGAGGTGCCCCTGCAAACCCAGCAGAAGGCTACAATTAAAAAGACCAGCCCGTGGAGCGGCTAGCATTCTCACACACTGTTCCCGGGTGTGAAACGGTGCAGCCACCCCACGACCCGGTGGGCCAGTTTCCATCGGTTACTGTCTCCCAGAAAAGCTATATTCTTTAATGCAATCTTGTGCGGGCAGACTGATTAATCTGTTGATTAGGGTAGAAACATCTGATTAAATATTTCCATGGAGATGTGGACCCCTCCATTCAGGGTGGGTCTTAATTAATTCACCAGAGTCCCGCAAGAGCTCACAGACAGGAGCTCAGAGCAGCTGCGGGAGACTTTTGGAGAAACGCCGGGAGCTGTCAGAGAGCCTGGAGGTGTGGACAGAAGGACTTTGGAGGCGCTAAGCTAAGGATGCAAAGGAGCTGAGACACAACCCAGGAACAGCAGACGCCAGCCACACACCTGCCCAGCTGACAGATGTTCCGGACACCATCGGCCTTTCTTCAGTGAAGGTTCCTTTTGTTGATGCCTTAGTTTGGACACTTTTATGGCCATAAAACTGTAAGCAAATCCGTTTCTGGTATTTTGCATAATGGCAGCATTAGCAAACCAGAACATTGATAATTCTACTCTTAGGTAAATGTCCAGGAGGAAAGAAAACATGTTCACAAAGAGAGTTGTACATAATTGGTTCTAGCAGTTGTGTTCATAATAACCCAAATCAGGAAAGAACCAACAGGGGCATCAATGGGGAAGAGCTCAGCCAGGTGTGGCGTGACCGTAATGGGAAGCCCCTTGGAGCATCCCCACCAGGGACGGCCTTGCCATGCAGTGGGGGACAGAGCCAGGCCTAAGGGAACACACACTGGGGACCTTCAGAAGCAAACAACCAAAGACTCGCCACCAGCATTCTCGGAGGCTTATAATAGTACATCAGTAGAACAGAGAACACCATGAAAAAAAAGTTCAGACATTAGAAATATTTTAGCAGAAAAGATCAATGGGAAGATACATTTGAGAACAATCTCCCAGAAAGCAGAACAAAAAGACCAGCACACAAATATGGGAGATAAAAAATATGACAAGTAGATGATTCATCTAGGATGTCTAAAATCTGACTGGTAGAAGCTCCAGAAAGAGAACAGAGAAAGCAGAGAACTAAAAGTTATTAAAAAAAAAAATAATAAAAAGTTTCCTGGAGTTGAAGGTCATGAATTTCCAAATTTGAAAGGCCCACTAGGAGTCCAGCAAAATGAATAAAAAAAGAACCACACCAAGGCACATCACCGTGTAATTTCACAACACCAAGAGTTAAGAGAACCTCCTGCAACTTCCAGAGGGAGCAAAAAGAGGCCTCATGAATAAGAACAGCGTTGAACCTCTCAGCGGCAATACCAGAAGGTAAAAAGACAATGGGATCGTGCCTTAAGGAGTCCCAGGACTCCAAGCCCCATCAAGCTGCCACTCGAGGATGAGGGAGAAAAAGGACATTTTCTGCTATGCCTGGTCCAAAAAACTGCACCTCCCGTGCATCTTTCAGGGAAATCACTCAAGTAAGTCGTATTCCACCAAAACGAGGGCAAGTATCCAAAAGAGGAAACATACAACCCAGGAAGTGGAGCTGACACAGGAGAGGCAGAGGTGGCTCCTGGAGTGGCAGCATCGAGCATGCCTGGAAGCATCCACGGGGAGAGGGTCTGTCTGCTGGGGCCCAACGCAGTGGGCTAACGCAGAGCACCCGGGGGTGGCGATACCCAGAAAACAGAGCAAACGTGAACGGCAGCAGCTCCAAGCGCGGAAGAGGAAACCACTAGTGCACAGTGCTGCGTGACTTAGCTGCGAGTGAGACCCACGTTGTCACCACAGGGGCTCCCAGCTGCCCTCCCGTCCTCTGGCCGCAACCGCGTGGTCCAGACAGAAGCAGCAGCCCTGCCCTGTGGGCCGGGGCCAGGCCGAGGAGGCGCACAAGCAGGGACAGGCCAAGGAACCTGCCACCACCACCGGGAGGTTGGGACGAGGGAGGGGCTCACCTGGCACCCCCGCCCCCCAGCACCAAGGCAATAGCGTTGCCCGTCAGTACCCGCGCCAGGCGGGAGAAGTCCGAGTGCCGGTCTGGGGGCCTCTGGAAGATGCGCTCGTACATCTCCACCTGTGAGGGGAGCAGAGAAAGGGGTGGGCTGCGGCCTACCCCAGCCCCTGGCCCACCCCAGGCCCCCGCCTGGATGGGGCCAGCTTCCTGACCCGTCTGTAAGGGCACTGCTGGCCTGTGGCCCTGGGGCCTTCAGCTTGGGTCCCCGGGGGGCTGGGGGGCCCAGGAGACTGCGGGGCCTGGGGATTGGGCAGGCCTGGGAGCAAGGGCCCCACTCCCTGGAGGCAGCCAGATGATGCTGTGCCTCCTGGGGGCCCTGGCGAGCCGGCTGAGCACTGGAGAGTGGACCACCCTTGGGCGCCCAGCTGGGGCTGCTGGTCCCGGCGAGCAATTGTCCGCACTCTGGGCAAGGCAGGAGGGGCAGCGACCCCAGACACCTCTGCCCCCCTGCACCCCCGCGCGCTCTCACCAGCTTGGGCAGGCCCCTCCGGGAGAAGACGCGGCGCGGGCAGTGCAGGTGCAGGTGGCCGGAGCACCAGCCGCGCATGTTGAGCCACTCCACGGTGCGCGAGGGCGTGGGCCCCTCCTCGCGGTGCAGCAGGACCAGCTGCTTCTGGGCGCGCACAGCCGTGCTCTCCAGCATGCGCTCCAGCTGGGGGTGCGGGGGCATCAGGGAGGCCCAGGACAGGTCCGGGCCAAGGGGTGCAAGCAGGGCCACCCCCTGCCTCCCCAACACCCTTGTGGCCACACCACAGGCCCCTGCCCTGGAGAGAGAGCGCCCACTACCCAGAGGGAGGGACGGACCCGCCAGTGATGCTGGAAAGGCGGGTGCTGGTACGGCAGCCAGCCCTGGTGACAGTGACAGTCAACGGGCGGGAAGGCCCCAGGGGACTCGCACTCTGGTTGCAAGTCTTCCAGCAAGTGACAGGGAGGGGCGAGGGGGACGGTGCCGCGGGCGGCTGTCGCCTGCAACAGAGACTGGGCAGCCCCAGGAGCGAGAGAAGAGCTGCACGGCCTGAGAGGGGCTAGGCTCAAACACCTTGGTGTGCAGGAAAAGGAGATTCCAAAGGATGTCAAGTCGGTGAAGCGGTGCCACCCGCACACCAAGTAAGAGCTTTGTCGGGGGGAAGGCCCGACTTCAGGAGAGGCCGTG
Organism: Bradypus variegatus; assembly: GCA_004027775.1. Classification (NCBI taxonomy): domain Eukaryota; kingdom Metazoa; phylum Chordata; class Mammalia; order Pilosa; family Bradypodidae; genus Bradypus; species Bradypus variegatus. The sequence goes on along the minus strand of PVKY010000266.1, from coordinate 9,487 downwards.
GGCCGGCACCTGCACGCTTTGTGCTGAAACCACCGCAAGGAAAAAGGCAAAATGTCTCCAAAACGACGACGGCAGGTATCTGGGTGCTAGTGCTTATTCTCCCCTTTCCTGAGTGTTTGAAAAGGGGGCTCTGAGGAGGGACCACTCACCTCACCCACCGCGGGCTCCTGCTCGCCCAGGCCCACGATGAGGATGCAGTCGGCCTGGCGGATGCAGCGCTGCGTCCAGGGCGTCAGCGAGCTGTCCGCTTGGTAGAGGACAATGCGGTGGATGTCCTCCTGCTGTCCCAGCCAGCTGGACAGGCGGTACTCGTGAATGCTGGAAGGCACAGAGGGGAGTTCCTCGCTCTTTGGCCAGCCCTGCCCCTGCACTCTCCCCAGGGGGGCCATGCCACTGCCCTGGGCCCTGCCTACTCTCCCACCGACCCTCCTTCTCAGGAGAGCCCGGGCCCTGAGGCCAGCGGTGACCAGCTCAGCTCTGCAGCAGTCCTGACAGGGAGCAGTGGCCACCTCGGGCCACCCAGATGATAGTGAGGGGCTGGGGCTGGGCAGGGGCACCCTGGGAGCCAGGCAGAGGCCGGGAAGTGCCCTCACCATGCCCCAGTTCTGAGCGGACCTGGAGCTGGGGGCTGGGGCAGGAGCTCTTTCGGTGGCCTCTGGTGCCCACCCAGCCTGCAGGCCACGGCTGCCCACAGTAGTGCTGCTGGACATGCAAGGCCTCAGGCTGGGCGGGGCCACCTACCTGTCCAGGGCGGCAGAGCCAAGCCGCTGCTTGATGCCGTCACTGGTCAGCAGCAGGACGGGGCCTAGAACACAGCCACAAAGATGGAAATGCACCCTGTGCAGCTCAGCCTCCAAAACGGAACTGTACAGGAGCTGCCGGCGCTGGCACTGGCAGAGTGAGGGCTCACTGTGTCACATTTCAACTGGTAGCAGCCTCCTTCTTGGAGACCCGCGTGAGGTGCCTCTTATCATGGAGGGGGCGCCCCCCAGAAGGGACTACCGGGCTTCTCAGCAGTGCCCGCACATGGCTGTGCTTTAAAATGGTTGGTGTGGGCAGCGGCCCCTCTGGGCAGACCTGGGTGGAGGCAGCCAGGCCCTGTCTGGGGGACAGCCCTCCACAGGCCTGCGGGCCGGGCTCAGAGAAGGACCAAGAAGCCAGAGTCACAGGCGACGCGGTGGCTTCTTCTCAGTCATCCCGCATGTGCACACTCCCCAGGGACAGAGAGACAGACAGACAACTCTCTGGGCCAGATCTGCCTCAAGTGCTGGTATTTCCTTCTGCTTTTGAGGGTGGCCCTGCCGGGGGGCGGCGTGAGCCAGGGGCAGCGAGACAGACTGGCCGCATGGAAACTGCATGTCATGCCTCGTCAGGGCTCCCTGGACGTGTCTCCCGGGCAGGCTGGCGGCCATCTGGGCTGAGGCCCTCAGGGGACTTGGGGCTGGGTGCCACCTGCCCTTGTGCACACACACACCCTGGGTCCTCCCAGACTGGACGCAGGGGGCTCAAGTCACACTTGCTGGGCTCCAAGGGGCGCCCCAACAGTGCTGCCTCAGCAACCACCAGTTAAGGCAATGGTGGCACCCCGTGCCTGGAAGGATTTTGCCGCCACCTTCTTAAGAGCCGGAAACGTCCTTCTCCAGCAGATCCGGGGGTCAGGAGGAGCCCCTGTGCCTTGGTTCGAGCCCCGTCTCCAGAAAGATGGGAGGAGCTCATCGCCCTCCAGCTGTGGAGTGGTGCCCGGCCAAGCCCCTGCCCCAGGCCCACTCCCCGGGATAGTCGCTGCCAGCGGGAATGGAATGACACCCTCAAGTGCTAAAGGAAAATAACTCCCGGCCTAGAACTCTTCACTCAACAAAAACACCTTCAGCAGTGAAGGCTACCTGCCCAGTCACCTATACGGCAGAGAATGGTCCTTTAAAATACAGCTATGAGTCAACGGAATCTCCCCATGAAAAAGTAAGCCTTGTCCTCCAACTTCCCACAACCAAAAATCAATCCCAGGTGGATCATAAATGTAGATGGAAAGGTAAAACAGCAGTGCTTTTAGGAGAACATCTTCCTGATTTCCAAGAGAAAACTACCGGGGACAGTGTGTAACAGGCCAGGATGACTTGCCTCGGCTTGGCTGGCTGTGAGGGCTGCAGTGGGCGGGGGCTGCGGGGCGGGGGTGTCGCTGTGCTGGGGGAGGGATTTTCCGAGGCCACCTGGAGTCTGCAAGGGCTGAAAGGAGGAGGGGATGGGGGCCGGCTCCTCAGGGCCCCTTGGGTGCAGCTCGGTGAGAGGCAGAGAAGTGGGGATGTCAGGGCAAGTCTGAAGTTGCATCTTCCCTTTTCTCCCTACAGTCTGAGTTGTTTTTCTCTGCAGTCCCACCATTGCAGGACCGGGTTCAAGGTCACCAGGGGTGTGGGAGGAGTAAGGCTGGCAGCTTGGTGAAGAGGAAAGAAAACAGTCTTTGTCAGTGGTTTTGAGGTAGGAGGACATTTCTCCAACAGGACACAGAAGTGCTAACCATAAAAGAAAGAAATGAATGAATTAGTCAACATTAAAGTTAAGAACCTCTGTTCATTAAAAGACAGGATTAGAGGAATAAAAAGAGGGAAAGATGTCTGCAATATATGCATCCAAAAAGGGAACTGTATCCAGAGTATGTAAAGTGCTCTACAGATCAGTAAGACAAAGAAAATGGTGAGTGATTCCATAGGCAATTCACAAAAGACAAAACCCAAACAGCCCCAAACATACGAGCCTTCTCAGACACTGGAAAGGGGACTGAAGCCCCAAGGAGCTCCTGCTTCCCACTCACCAAAGGCCCCATGTCAAGGACTCTTGGGGCAGGAGCAGGCATTTCTAGTCCCGTGAGAAGTGTGTGCTTAGGCCTTGTCTGCTGCTAACAGTGAGCTGTTCTTCCAAATAAAATAAATATGAGCAAGATTATACACACAGTATACTTTATACAAGTCCTGTGAGTGGTACTCCAAGAAATAAGTCTGAGAGCAAAATAGTCTTTAAACTGGCCCTTTTGACACGTGATTCTGTGGACACTGAACAAGGAAATCTGAATATCGTGTTATCTATTCAATAATGCTCGCTGGCGGTTTCCAATGATTGCGTGTTCAGCTAAGGCTACAGTTCTTTGTAAATAAATGCAGAGAGGAGATGATTGTTGCCATGACACACTCCAACCCCAAATCAGAAACTGGTCTAAATCTAACAATATTATTGATTTCAATAAAACCAAAGTGAGAGAAAAGAGATAAAACTATTTTCATTGTTAAAATAGGGAATGAGAGGTTCTGGTTTTAAGTACGGCCAGAAGCTAAGGACAAAATGCGCAGAGCAAACCCCAGTGACCTCTTCACGCTGGAGAGAGGAGGGGGCAGTGCTGGGCGCTGGCCTCAGGGAGTGACATGGTGGTGAGGCCACCGGGTCTCCTTTCTGCCTCCTGTACTTCCTGGACTGGGCGATGGCTCAGTCCTGTGGCCCAGGAACACCAACAAGTGCAGACAAAGCTGCAAGAAAAACCTGCTATTGCCGGCTCCAAAAAACTGGGAAATGAGCGGCCTTGCAAGACAAAAGCATTCCTGACAATATCTGCCTACCCCAGCCAAGCAACAATGGAGGCCAGGTGGGGATTCGGGGTTCCACCCCTCAGGGTGAAAGCGGTGCCCCCCTTCTCCAGTGCCAGCAAATGTCCATGGCCCAGTAGGGAACTTCCAGCCCTGCCCAATGGCGTCAGTTTTGATATACAATCAAAACACTGTAGAGATATCAAAATGGAACTCTAAAATAATGTCTAAGGAATCCACAGGAAGGGAGAAAAAGGGGGAAAAAGGAACAAAAACCAGAGGGAAAAAAAAAGCTCATGAATAATAAAACAGGAAACTTGAACTGTAAATATCAGTAATTACCTTAAATGTAAATGGTCTAAATATACGAACTGAAAGGGAGATTGGCAGAATGAATACACAAAACAAAAAAAAAATGATCCAACTATATGCTATATACAAGAAATCCACTTCAAATGCAGTGACATAGGTAGACTGAAAGCAAAAGGATGGAAAGAGATATACCATGAAAGCATAAACAAAAGAAAGCAGGAATGGCAATGTTAATATTGGATGAAGTAGATTTCATAGCAAATAAAATTGTCAGGGGATAAAAGAGGGACATTACATAATGATAAAACGATAAATCAACCAAAAAGACATAATCTTGAATGTATACACATCAAATAACAAAGCTTCAGAATACTTGAAATAAAAACTGATAGTGCCGAAAGAAATACATGAATGCAAAATTATAGCTGGAGACTGCCACACCCCTATCTCAACAACTGAGAGAACCATTAGACAGAAAGTCACAAAGATGCAGACCTGACCAACGCCATCAACCAACTGGACCTAACTGGCATTTATAGAACTCTTCTAAACAGCAGTTGAATACACATTCTTTTCAAGCACCATGGAACATTCCCTAAGATAGACGATATCCTGGGTCATGAAACGAACCTCAAAAAACATAAAATAATTGAAACCATACAATTTAACATAATGCAAATAAGCTAGAAGTCAGTAACACGAAGAAAACAGGAAAATCTCCAAATACTTGGAAGTTAAACACACTTCTAAATATCTATGGATCAAAGAAATTCCAAGAGATATTAAAAAATACACTGAACTAAATGAAAATGAAAACATAACGTATCAGAATTTGTGGCTAACACCAAAGCAGTGCTGAGACAAAGATATATAGCACTAAATGCTTATACTGAGCAAGGAAAGGTCTCAAATAAATATGTTAAGCTCAAGAAAGTGGAAAAAGAAGAAAAAAATAAACCCAAAGCAAGCAGAAGTTAAGACACAATAACAATAAGAACAGAAATCAATGAAATTGAAAACAGAAATACAGAAAATCAAACAAAAAGCTGATTCTCTGAAAATCAATGAAGCTGATAAAACTCTAGGAAGACTGACAAAGAAAACAGAGAAAGGAGACAAATTACTAATATCAGGAATGAAATGGGATATCACTATAGATCCTACATAAAATAAAATGAAATTAATACAATTCTATGCACATAAATTTGGCAACTTAGATGAAACAGACCAATTTCTCAAAAGCACAAACTACAACTCGCCCAATATGAATATATAATATGAATAATCCTATAACTAATAAATTAAATTCATAGATTAAAATTCCACTCCCCCATCTTCAGACCCAGATGATTTCCCTGAAGACTTCTATTAAACGTCTACAGAAAAATTAACACCAACCCTACACAATCTCTTTCAGGAAACAGAAGAGGAGTAAACTTTCCAATCCACTTTATGAGGCCACAATTACTCTGATACCAAAACCAAAGACAGTGCCAGTCAAGAAAACTGGAGACAATATAGCTCATGGACACAAATGCAAAAATCCTCAACAAATTCTAGCTTATTAAATTTAGCAATATGTAAAAAGAATTACATACCATGACAAAGTGGAGTTTACTCTAGGAACTCAAGACTGTTTATCATATTTGAAAACAAATCAAGGCAATCTGGCATTTTAACAGGATACAGAAGAAAAATCACATGATCATATCAATCAATGGAGAAAAAAGCATTTGACAAAGTTCAACTCCCACTCATGTTAATAATAAAAAGAAATTCTTAGCAAACTAGGTAAACAGCAGAGAACAACTTCCTCAGCTTGATAAAGAGCATCTACAGAAGCCTACAGCTAATGTCCCACTTCACCTTGAAAGACTGACTGCTTTCCTCTGAAGACTGAACAAGACGGAAAAGTCTTCCCTCACCACTCCTGATCAGTATAGCCCTGGAAGTCCTACCCAACTCAGTAAGGTGGGAAAAGGAAATAAAAAGCATACAGTTTAGAAAAGAAAAAATAAGACTGTCCTTTTTGGTAGATGACATGATTATCTCTGAAGAATACCAAAGGATCTACAAAAAATCCTATGACCAATAAATGAGTTCATCGAGGTCGCCAGATACAAAGTCAACAAGCTAAAATCAATTGCAATGAACATGTGAAAATATTTATGTGTAAATCTAACAAAGCACATACAGGATCTGTATGCTGAAATTTACAAAACATTCATGAAAGAAATCAAAGATTTAAGTAAGTAGAGAGTACATACTGTGTTCATGGGTTGGAAGACTCCTGATGATATATGGTAATTCTCTTCAAATTCATCTCGTAGGTTTAATGAAATTCCTATCAAGCCTTCAGCAAGTTTTTTTTTTTTAATACAAATAAGTTTATTCTGAAACTTAAACAGAAAACCAAAGAAATGAGAATACCTAAAACAATTTTGGAAAAAAAATTAAGTGGGAGGATTCATTCTGTCCTGTGTTTTATCTTGCTGTACAGCCACAGTGACCAAGCTCTTGTGATAGCAATGGGTGGAGAGACACATTGATTAAATATAAAACCCAGAAACGGACCAGTCAGGTACAGGCAATTCACTTTTGACAAAGATAAAAACAACTCAGTGAAAGGAGGATGGTATTTCAACAAATGATCCTGGAACAACCTGATATCCATAGACAAAATAAACAAAAGCATCTAACTAAACTTTACACCTTATAAAAAATTAGCCCAAAATGGATGAGAGATTTAAATGAAAAACCAAAAACTTTTTGAAGAAACATAAGTTTCTGTGTCTTTGGACACAGTGTTAGGTGAAAAGTTCTTATAAATGACACCAAATGCATGATCCATAGAAGAAAAAGTTGATAAATTGGACTTCATCAAAATTTAAACATTTTAATTATCAAACATGGAAATTAAATAGCACAATCTGAAACAACTGTGGGAGACTGAGTTACGCACCCCAGCAAAAACATGTTCTCAATCTTAATCCCCTTTCTGTGGGTATGAACACATTACAAACAGGACCTTCTGAAGATGTGATTCTCAGTAACAGAGTGCTCAGTTGAACAAGGGTGGTCCTAATCCTCTGGTTGGTAGCCTTACAGAGAGAAGCCATGGGGAGGAGCTGGGCGCTGGAAGCCAAGGAACCCAAGGACTGCTGCCAGCCAGAAGGAAGCCCGCCTTGGAGGAAGCCGGCCTCCTGGCCTCTGAAGCCATGAACCAATGAATTCCCATTGTTTAAGCCAACCTACTGTGTGGTATTTGTCACAGCAGCAGGGACACTGTGTCAACAACCAATGGGTTAATGAAGAAATTACAAGAAAATTAGAACATACTTAGAGACAAATGAAAATGAAGACACACAGACCAAAACTTACGGGATGCAGCAAAGGCAGTATTGAATAAGAAGCTCATAGTTAAGAATGTCTATATTAAACAGGAAAAAAGATTTCAAATTAATAACCTAATGTTCCAGTTTGCTAAAGCTGCCAAAATTCAATATTCCAGAAATGTACTGGCTTTTACAGTGGGGGTTTACTGGTTCACAAATTCACGGTTCTAAGGTCATGAAAATGTTCCAATTAAGGCATCAATCGGACACCTTTTCTGAAGAAAGAACAATGGTATCTGGGATTCCTCTGTTATATGGGAACCTACATGGCCGGAGTCTGCTGGGCCTCTCCCAGGTTTAGCTTCTGGTTTCAATGGCTTTCTCCAAAATGTCTCTGGGTTTTCTCTTAACTTCTCTCTCTCAGCTCCTGTGCGACCTTGCTTCTTTCTCCCAAGATGTTTCTCTCTAAGTGTCTGGGGGTCTTCCCGTAGCTTCTCCAGAGCAAACTCTGGATTTCATCTTTTAGGTTCTCCTCTGGTTGTGGTTTCAGTGGCTGTCTCCAAAATATCTCTGGGCATTTCTTTCTAAGAGTCTCTAGGTTCTCACTGAGCTTTTCTGGGGCAAACTCTGGGCTTTGTCTCTTAGTTTAGCATCTCCACATGTCTTTCTGCCTGCATCTACAGGCATCTGGGTCTGTGTCAGCTCTGAGCTCTCTTAAGGAGTCCAGTAAACAAATTAAGACCTACCTTGAATGGGCAGGGTCACACCTCAATGGAAATAATCTAATCAAAAGGTCCCACCCACAGTAGGTGTGCCTCCACAAAAGTGGATCAAAAGAATATAGTCTTTTATGGGATTTACAGTTTGCTAATGCTGCTTTTTTGCAAAACACCAGAAATGGATCGGCTTTCACAAAGGGGATTTATTTGGCTACACAGTTAACTGTCTTAAGGCCATAAAGTGTCCAAGGTAACATATCAACAATCCTTCAGTGAAGGATGGCCAGTGGCATCCGGAAAACCTCTGTTAGCTGGGAAGGCACGTGGCTGATGTCTGTTCCAGAGTTCTGTTTCCAAAATGGCTTTCTCCTGGGATGTTCTCTCTCAGCTCCTGTGCGTTCTTCAAAGTGACCCTCTTGGCTGTAGCAAGCTCACTCCTGTCTGAGCTTATATAGTGCTCCAGTGAACTAATAAAGACCTACACTGAATGGGTGGGGCCAGACCACCATGGAAATTATCTAATCAGAGTTATCACCTAGAGCTGGGTGTGTCACATCTCCATGGAAACAATCAAAGAATTACAATCCAACACTAAAACTTCTGCCCACACAAGACTGCATCAAAGATAATGGTGTTTTGGGGGATATAATACATTCAAACGGGCACAATGGGGTACATAACAGATTTAAACTAGCACACCTAACTTCACATATTAAGGAACTAGAAAAAGAAGAGTAAAGTAAACTCACAGTGAGCAGAAAGAAGGAAAAAGATTACAGTGGAGATAAACAAAATAAAGAGGATGGAAAAACAACTGAGAGAACAAACAAAAAAATCTGTTTTTTTTGATAAAATCATTAAATTTGACAAACCTTTACGTAGACTAACAAAAAAAGAGAGAAAGATGCACACAACTAAAATCAGAAATAAAAACAGTGATATCAGCACTGGCCTTACACAAAATGGATTATGAGAGGTCGCCCCTCACCCGGATCCAGGAGAAGGTCTTGAGCGCTGCGGGAGCATTTCACCGCCGGGAGCTTTACACCGCTAAGGGATGGACGACAGGCCTCAGAGCTGCCGGCCGGAGCCGCAGCCGCAGCCACAGCGCTCCCGCCGCCTCCCCTCCCTGCACCGCTGACCCCGCTGGAGCAACCTCGCGCACTTAGGAGCAGGAAGGAGACGGGCGCCCGGCAGCCCGTGGGCCCGTGCGGCGGAGCGAGGGGAACGGGCGACAGACGCCCGGGGACGCCAAGGCTTAGGGTGGGGCCTGCCTGGGCTTCCAGGCCGCCGCCACCAGGCCCGCACCGCCTGCGCCACTGGAGCCCCGCGGAGGAGCTGCCGCCACCGCCTGCACCGGGACCTGAGCCCGTGGCACCGGAGGTGAGTGGGCGCTCGCCGCCCAAGCGCCCCCGAGGCTTTCAGGTGGTCGCCACCGCCACCAGGCCCACACCGCCTGCGCCGCTGGAGCCCCACGGAGGAGACGCCGCCGCCGCCTGCACCAGGACCTGAGCCCGTGGCGCTGGAGGTGAGTGGGCGCTCGCCACCCGAG